>RWGZ01000676.1:311132-346664 GCA_009725065.1 Utricularia reniformis
ATAAACACATTGTCACAAAATGTTTTAAGATTTGATTGATTAGGAATATACAAAATCAATTATTGTGTATAATAGAAGTATGACACATTAACTGCAATAAAGTCACAAAAATACAACTATGAATATGAACAAATAGATGCCCTAACCAGGAGGCAATCTTACGAATTATCGCATGTGCCTTGTGTGCCCCATATGGACCATTAATAAATGTACCCGACTCCATTTTATCACGAATTATAGTGTGAACATGTTTAAATTACGACATGAGCGTGACAAATGGACGATGCAAATAATTTAAGTATTGAAATGTTATTACAATGGGTCGATAAAGAGTCAATGAATTCAATTACATAAGAAAAATTAAACATACAATCGTAGTTCGATATCATAATTAAAATTTAGAATTCAATGCATCAATGTAACATGTTATTCACATATAAATTAAGTGTGTCTTATTTTAAATGTTATTTTAGAAATTCAAGATTGAATAGGTCGGGAGAGTATTCGTGCAGTACAGATCTGTCATAAGAGAAGTGAATCACAATTAAAATGGTAAACTAAAACTTGGGGTGGGTACGGGTTCGGTCCAACGGGTTACGGGTCGAATCCGTTGAACCAATCAACCCGTACGGGTTGAGAATTTTTCTTGACCAGTCAACGGATTGAATAACCTAAACCCTAAAATTAACAACCTTCAATTTAAATCTTAATTTTTTTTTTAAAATCAACATTGGCACACTTCAACCCGTCAACTCGTACGGGTCGATCCGTACGGATTGAAAATCGTGGTCAAACTCGTACAATGATATTTAACGAGTCAACCAACCGGTTGACCCGTTTGTACGGATTGAACTGATCCATGCTCATCCATAACTAAAACAATTACTCATAATATTACGTCCATTATAAATTAGAATTATACTAGTTTCACAAGACAATATTTCAACAAGGTTTTTTGGTACAAACAAGTGTACGTGTGGGATCTAATCAATTAGGTGTCACATTGGTGGATATAAGGTCATGTCGTAATTAAACGAGAGACAAATAGGGCTTTGTACAACATAATTGTAAATTTTGGTTATGGAAAAGTCATTGATCGAGACACGCATTTGTACATAGAAATTGCACGGCTGATAACAAACTAACACAAAAATTATGCACTATGTATACAATTTAAATAAATAATAATAGAATTATTATTATAAAATAGATTAAGTTACTTGGATATAATTATATAATGAAAAAATTATGCATATGCTACTTCAAGTTAAAAATAATATAAAGACGATTTATCTAAAGTTTAAAATGATGTATTTAGCATTTGAAGTTTCAAATACTTTTAAAAATGTCCTTAGCATGATATTTATTAACAATTTATGTAACGGTGGTCCTCAATTTATTTAACGGTGGTCGTTAAATAATTTAGGTACCAATTTGATCAAATTTCCCAAATTTGTGGACTAATTATGAACTTTGGAGATTGAATTTGCCAAATTTTACAAACTATGGAGATGAATATTGTCAATTAATTGAATTTTGGGGACTGTATACGCAAAAAAATAATTTGAGGATCAAATTTGCCAAAATTAACAAAATTTGGAGACCAATGGCACTATTTTTCGGTTATTTTTTTTAAGTTTAGAAACATAATTATTGTATATTTTTAAAGTTTAAAATTTATACACAAATTAGTTATACGTTTAAAATATTAATGAGAGTTATGAACAAACTTGAATGATTTTCGATATTGGTGGGGTTAAATATACCATTATATAATTTAGAGAATATACTATTTACAAATTTTTAAAATTTATGTACAATATAACCAATTATAATAATTTAATATATGTTTGCATCACATTTGTACTAGTCCTTTTCGTTTTTTATTTTTTTATTATTCACAATGAATCAATTTCATACTATAAATACTCTGTTCCGATTTAATATATTAAAAAATATCAGGATAAAATAAAATTAAATATAGTTTATCCATAATAATATAATCATGGTCAAATTACAATATATTTATTAAAACTGAAATATTTTAATGGGATTTCTATAGTATTTGGCCTAATCTGTAATTATTGAAGTTTGATCATGCAATGACACGTGGACTCCATGAATTTATACTTCCTATGTTAATATTAATGTTTTAAAATTGGAATAAACTCTAAGCTATTTGGAATATAGGAAAAGTGAGTATCACATAACAAATAAAAATTGAAATATTTTATATTTTAAATAGAACAATAAGTTTATTTAAAAATAGTAATATTATGATTAATTCGTATAATCCAACCATTTACAATTTAATTCATTATCTCATATATTTAAATTCAAATAGCAATCATTCATAAAATTAGTGATATCACTATTAATTGAGTTGCCCCTAACTTTAACAATAAGTTCCACTATTTCGGTTATTTAAATGTGAATAAGCTAAGATTTTTACTTTACTAGAATCCATTTACGTAAACTTTATATCGAGATCGGCTGACTTACAGTCGTCGAAATTATGTAGCTTTCAAGGCTGGAACCTAATACCAAACGTTTTCTTGTCGATCATCATTGGTGACCGTCATCATTATCTCGATCACACTAAATTTGCTTAAAATCACCACTTGGAACATGTTTTTAGTGAATGGTAAATTTTAGGGTTAGATCTAAATTTAAAGATTGTTAAAAGTATTTTTATTTTATTTTTTTTAATTGTACAGATTTACAAGTGTAGGATTTAAAATGAAGGTGCGCTCATTATATGGTCATCGTGGGTTCTCCTTATCGGCGAAATACAACTTTTCAGCAAGTAATTAACTCCGACCTCACTTTCCCTTCTTCTCTTCTTTCTCAGTTTCAGATTTTGTTAATAGGGTTTAACTGTTGTCGCCGGAATAATGGACAAGGGAGATCTTAAACGAACGAAATCTGAGCAGCTAGTGGAGGCTGTGTCGGCGGCGCTGGCAATAATCAAGTCACCAAAATCTGACCACTTTCTCGATACTCCGGCTAACTTAACGCACAAGTCCAGCCGGCCGGGAGGTATTCGGAAGACGAGAAGTGCACAGCTTAAGTATGATCTCGACGAGATGCACAGCGGCGCTTCCTTGAGCAGAGCCTCAAGCGCTAGTCTTGGATTCTCTTTTCCCTTCACCGGAATCACCGTTCCGCCGGAAGACGACGTTGATGTCGGCGATCAAACGTCGCTCAGCGACGATGAAATCCGTGAGTTTTCTTTCTACTGGTTTCCAGTTGTGCATTACTTTATTTTACTCATATTTTTTTATTATATATTATTATTTTCATAATATTAAACTTGAATTAACTTTTTTTAATAAAAATTACTAAATTAAAATAGTAAATTAAATACTGTAGTGGAAAAATACTCACCACCGGCTTTTATTTCTNAGATCATTTTTTATTTATAATTTGTTTTCTTAATTATTCAATCACGAATTTGATCTCAAAGGGTTTGGTAGGGTTTAGGGATCAATTTCATTATCAAAATTGAAAAACATTTGAAGATCAATTTTGTCTCACACTAATCTTTAAGGATCAAATTTGCTATCAGACTACAAAAGTAAAATCAGTAGTTTCTCAAAGAAAATATAAGAAAATAACTTTCTTAGTTTCCGAAGTTTTGATAATTTTGGTAAATTTGATCTATGAAGTTTTGTAATACATTTCAGTTCTTAAATTTTAATTTTTTTTTCAATTATTCATCCTCCTAATTTACCTTACAATATAAATTTGATCTCAAAAGTTTATAAAATCAGTACATTTAATTTTTTTCATAGAACTGATTCAACTAAATTATGAGGGACACTTTTGCTAAACTATAGAAAGTACGATGATATGTTTTGCATTACACAAACTTTTGGTAATTATAAATTTTGAGTACCAAATTTGTATAAAAGAGTAATGATATTGG
The DNA here is from genome assembly GCA_009725065.1 of Utricularia reniformis. NCBI lineage: Eukaryota > Viridiplantae > Streptophyta > Magnoliopsida > Lamiales > Lentibulariaceae > Utricularia > Utricularia reniformis. The sequence goes on from RWGZ01000676.1 coordinate 315,061, forward strand.
CAGGTGCCAAGACACTATGATCGGAGGCGCATTCGTACGGGGAGTTTCAGGAGGAGAAAAGAAACGAGTATGCATCGGAAACGAGATACTTATAAATCCATCTCTTTTACTTCTTGATGAGCCAACTTCAGGCCTTGATTCAACCACAGCTTTAAAGATAATAGATACACTGCTCAATATAGCCGAGGTACTCCCGCCCCGATAACATATCTCTTGTTTTGCTCTACAAGTTAACATGTTACACGAACAGGCCGGAAAAACCGTAATCACAACGATACATCAACCTTCGAGCCGAATTTTCCTAAAGTTCGATAAACTAGCACTTCTCGGAAAAGGGAGTTTGTTGTATTATGGAAATACATCAGAAGCAATGGTTTATTTTTCATCCATAGGATGCAATCCTTTGATTTCAATGAATCCAGCAGAGTTCTTGCTTGATCTTGCTAATGGGAACTTGTCCGATATTTCCGTGCCACCGGAGCTTGAAGAAAAAGTTCAATCGAGTCGAAAACCAGCTCTATCACAACTAATTCACAAGGTATGTAAAAAACATAACACTTTGGATAAAAAGCGAAGCTTCACTCGTTCGTTGAAACAGTATCTAGTCGAAGCATACGAGACGAGGGGTGTCGAAAGAATAAAAGGGAGAGGTATGACATCAATAGCTATTGGTCAAGAAATAAAATCTTGTAAAAGAGAATGGGGAACAAGCTGGTTAGAGCAGTACTCTATATTGTTCTGTAGAGGGATTAAAGAACGAAAACATGACTATTTTAGCTGGTTACGAATCACTCAAGTTCTTGCTACCGGATTCGTCTTAGGAATGTTATGGTGGCAATCGGGAACTAAAAACCCGAAGCAAATTCAGGATCAGGTAAAAGCTTTCATGTTTCAAGACAAAGCTTGTAATTTTCCATACAAAAAATTGTCTGAAAAGAAGAAAAATTTGCAGGCAGGGTTGCTTTTCTTCATTGCAGTGTTCTGGGGATTTTTTCCTGTATTCACAGCAATATTCACATTCCCACAAGAAAGAGCAATGCTTATAAAGGAAAGAGCAGCAGATATGTACAGATTAAGTGCATATTTTGCTGCTAGAACAACAAGTGACTTACCATTAGACTTAATGCTCCCATTGCTCTTTCTTCTAGTCGTATATTTCATGACCGGATTAAGAATGAACGTGGGCTCTTTCTTCCTCACTATACTTACCGTTTTCCTCTGTATAATCGCCGCTCAGGTCAGTTACCGGCTTTGATCCACTAAAATTTCAGTTGAGTTAACTATATATAACAGGGTCTAGGACTTGCTATTGGTGCTACTTTAATGGAGTTAAAGAGAGCTACAACTCTAGCATCAGTAACTGTAATGACCTTCATGTTGGCTGGAGGATTCTTTGTAAAGGTAAGCTTGAAAAAAGCTCGGTTTTTTATCGAAAAAATGTATGAAGATCGATTTTGAAACTGTTTCAGAATATCCCTGTGTTCATCGCATGGCTTCGGTACCTCTCGTTCAACTATCATACCTACAAACTTCTTCTAAAAGTTCAGTACGGTGATATAACTGAATCAGTCGATGGGATCAAAATCGACAATAGACGATATGAAGAAGTTGGAGCACTTGCAGCAATGGTTGTAGGGTATAGATTACTAGCTTACTTCTCTTTAAGAAGAATGAAGCTTCAGCCAGGAACTTAATCAAGAGTTCAGCTTCTGTTTCTAGTAGTTTTCGAAACATGAATCCCGAATTCTCAAGCTAATCTTGTGTTCCTAGACAACTCAAGTAGTGTAACAAGAACTTAATCAAGCAATTACTTTTCTGCAAAGACGAAACCGAAAAAAGCTGATTGAAGATAATGACTCAGAACTTTGCAAACTTCTCATGCTAGTGTTCTTAGCCAACGAAGTAACGGAAGTAGAGCAGCATCGAGTACAGGGTTTTTCTTCTCTAATCCTGCTTAAACACGAAAGTTTCGAAGTAAAAAACGAAGGCAGTTTGAAGTAAACAGTGCAGGAGGATACATTACCTAAATCAGCTGCCACACGATGTGCACACATAACTCCCGAAAACGCCACAGCTATGACACCTTGCCCAGGAAAACAGCTATCCCCGACACAATATAGCCCGTCTATAGCCTACAAGATCCAACAAAAAATCTAACACCTTATAGATCGTAACTACGAGATCAAAAATTAGTCCAACGACATAGGGTCGGTATATAATAGCAACGTTGAGTAGCTTACTGTAGTGTTGAATGGCATTGCTAACAATCCCTTTGGAATCGAACGAGGCATTGGACCATATGTACCACTATCACGTGCCAAGTATCGTCTATGCGTCCTTGGCGTCCCAACCTATCGTAATGAATAAATGAACGGAAAATATGATTTCTCGAATACACAAAATGTAATTTATTTACGATACCTCCTTGAAAACTATAGAGGACTCAAGTCCAGGGAACAGTTTCTGCTCTAGTCTGCATATCATTTTTTTAGCTAATAGTTCCTTCTTCGCTTCATAATCTTCGCGTGACAGGCCCTAGAGCAAGATCAGTATAAACATGGCTTCAATGGAATATGAAATGTTGTATAAGAAATAAGATAATTACCTCCCAATCTTCTATAGGAGAAGTTGTGAAAATGTGGAAAATGTGATTTCCCTCGGGGGCTAGTGACTTGTCGAGAATTGTTGGAATGCTTAAAAATATGCTTCCATATGATTTCTCAAGATGCTTCCAATCATCCTACATACTCGAGAACTAATTAGAGAATATAACGTAATAACAGCGTTTATTTTCCACATTTTCGATACCTCTAGAATGAAATGATGACAATCCGTATCTTCTGGCAAAACATCAGCTTTGACTCCCATATGAATAGAAAGAAAAGATGGTGCTTTAACATATGCCTTCTGAAATCTCTGTTCTTCCTCGGGAATTTCTTCCGATTTCAAGAGCTTCCCTGCATAAATTGTTTAGCTAATGTAAATAGCATTGTACAGATTGTCGTTATTGACACAAAAAGGATATCAGAAAAAACCAAAGGTATCCCATCTAGTTGCATTTGAAATAATTTTTTGAGCGAAGAATCGTCTTCCATCAGATAGCTTAACCCCTACCTATAAAGTACAACATCGAAAATGAAGCAATATGTCGAAGAAGTAAAATTTTATGTGGCTAAACTCACAGCTTTTCCATTTTCTACGATAACGCTCGTCACATTTGCCTTATAAAGTATACTGCTTCCATGATCAACCAAACCCCTTGCTAAAGACTTTGCAATTTCCCCTACACCGCCCTCGGGGTAATTAATCCCACCAAAATGCCGATCACACAAAACCTTGGCGAAAGAAAGGATCAGAATAGTGTATATCTAATGATAGAAAATACGAATAGTAAAGAAATAATTACCATGCTTGCATTAATCATTGGAGTTTGCATTGCATTCACTGTGCTCACTATAAAACACTAGAAAAAAGGGATAAAATTGATCAAGTTTTGGAAAAAAATGAACATAAATGAGGCGAATTCTGGTCTAGGTACAAAGAAGCACACCTCAGCGTCAATAAAGGACAGCAATTCAGGATCTTTAATGTATTTCCTAGCTATACATCCAGCATTTTGAGGCAAGTAATAGGCTACACTAATTTGAAAAAATTATACAGGAGACAGAAAATTTGTGTGGAGTTCAACAAGAAGAACAATTACCAAGTGTTAAGCACTCGATCGGCTTCTTCAAAAACTGACCAAACAGGTATAATGGCTCTTCTAGAGACTTAAGTTCTAAAGAGTTCAACGAATTGAATATCTAAACGAACAACGAAAGTTAGTTAAACTCGAAAAGACATGAGCAACATTGAGATGAAGCAATCACCTTAAACAACACAAACCTTCCAGCAATCACNAGGGGGTTTAATCTCCGGAAACTCCACATCCTTCCCCAACGATATTTCGCCGGTTCTTTCTCCGTGATCACCGCAAGAAATTATATTTGTAGACTTTGAACTCCATAATGAATTGGACACTGTGTACGACCAGCCATCCTGAATAAAGTTGCCATTAACACAGGTATTTCCCATTATCAGTTACCTTCACACCTCAAGAAACAAAAACGCAGCACAGAAATCCCACATTATACATAATGATAAAGAAAACAATCAAGGTTCACTAGAAATTAGGAATAGAGTGGGTTTTTGCGTAGAAAGTTCTTGAATGAGATAACAAGGAGATTTGTATGAAGCGAAGTAGATGGAAAGTTTCTCCGTTGAACTTGAAACTTTCCAAATCAACGGAGACACTTTCCAAGAAACGCAACGCGACGAACTTTATTACGAAATATTCTTGGGAATTATATATATATTTCCAGCGCGTGGACTATTATTTTTATTAATATTTAAAATACAAATATTAATTATTTGTTTATTAAATTCTTATATTTATACAAAATGTATTATAACATTTTTTAATTAGAAATTAAAAAACTCCCGCTGTCTGGGAATTATAAGTTCTAGGGCTTAATGATTGTGAAGTCTTGATCGGTTTTAGGAGAGTTTCAGACTTCCAAGGCTAAAAATGGCGTTTTGGGGTGAGTGTTTTTTAAGTTTATTGGGGATTTTAGTTGCTACTTTCGATCCATTTCATAGTGGGAATTGTAGTAATCTCCTGGTTTGAAAAATTCGATCTGCTTCAGGTGTTGAGGTGAAGTCGGGAAAAAGCTTCACCCATTCTCCTAAGTCTGCCGGAAGGCTGCGGTTATCCCAGGTATTGGAAGAAATAGTATGTGTTTGTAGTGTTCGTGTACGCTTTGAAAATGTCAGATGATTTCGACCGTGTTATTTCTTGTGTGTACTGCATTATAGTGTTTTGATGTATAAGTTTCTTGAATATATTGTACAGGCAACACTGGGTTTTGGTGACTCTGCCAAGAAGAGTATCGTACAGTGTAATGTAGGAAGCAAGAGTCCAGTATTGCTGTGCGTTTTGCTACCCAACCAAAGAGAGTCTTGTCACTTAGATTTGGAATTTGAAGAGGCTGATAATGTGGTGTTTTCTGTTATTGGCCCTCGAAGTGTTTTTCTCGCTGGTTATTATATTCAGCAGACATTGCACCCTAATCTGCAAAGTGATACGTATGCTTTTTTATTCTTCTTTAATGCATTTCCTTATTCTCATCTTTATTTTTTCATAAATTTTACGAATTTTGATCTTTTGTGAATAGAGAATCGCATGGCGAGGATATCCAGAATTCTCATTCAGAAGAATCTAATTACTGTAGTGATGATGATAAGTACGAGGATAGTTTCATTGATGATCAAGAATTGCGAGTTTGTTCTCCATCCCCTGTTTCAAGCATCAAAGGTGCTCTTTATCACAGACTTAAATGCTTTTTTTAAATACTACTTTTGTTTCTAAAGATATTGTTTTCTGCGATCCTAGTTTTGATGGTTGCATTCATTTCACTTGATATTGGTTCCTGAATTAAATACACCTAAACTATTGTTGAATTGCCTATGGGTGAATTTTTTCTCTAGGAAACAGCAAGGTGGGGAAGAGAAATAGTCCCGGTAAACGACGTATGAGTCGATACAAAATTTTTGACTCAGACAGTGACTCTAAGAGTAGTGGACATGAAAAAACTGCGAAAAAACAAGATGAGGATACACCGACAGAGGATGTGGATTGCTTGCACAATAAAAAATCTAAGAAGAAGCGTAAATTCAGTTCCGGGGATGAGAAAACCTGTGAAGTTGAGAATAAAAAAGACTCGAATGTAGAAGATAAAGACAACTTGATTGATGACTCCAAGAACATGTAAGTATCCATTTTTTTTAGAAAAATGTCCTTACAGTTAGTTACTCATATTTGTTACTTCCCAGGATTATGTTCCAACATTATGTTCAATTTTGTTTTCTTCATTAATTTCCTTTTGTAACAAAAGGAAAGCTTGCAGGAAAACTGTGGTAGATGCTGAGAATTCTAAAAGATCGAAGAGGAGAAGAAAAGAGCTTACGTTGGAAGAGATTAAGGAAAATGGGAGCACGAAAAAAGATTTTTCAGGAACAACAGAAGAGAATGATTTACACAGTGATCGGTTAGTATCGAAAGTATTTGCTACTTAATTGTTATTGTGCTTGATTTTTCATTTTTTCCAAATTCAGTTATGTAGATGTTGAGATTGACGCGTATTTTGATTTATTCAACTGTCAGGGTTCCTTCCAACTTACATACGAATGCTGTCCAACCTGAGACTAAACCTAAAAGAAGCAAAAAAAAGAAAGCACAACAAGATGCATCTTTAAGCACGCGGATCCTTCAGAACTCATCAATGAAATCAAATGATCAGATTTCCGAAACAGATCTAACTCAAAGGAGGACCTTATCTAAGGGGCTTACCATTGAAGACATTTCATTTGGACCCCCGGATGGTAAACTAGCCGCTACTGGAAAAACGGTATATATTTATATTTTTTAAAACCTTTTGATATTCTGATTTCCAGCTACTCTCAGTCATCCATTCCTTCCACCTTTAGGTAAAAATGTACTATACCGTCACGACAAAGGAGAATGGACGTGTTTTATACTCCAATGTTGGAGAAACTGCATGCAAGTTTCACTTAGGTACAAGTTATCTTATTTTTTCCACACTGAAGTTTAACAAATTGATGGTTGATATAATTGTTCTTCATTCAGATATGGATGACAGTAATAATGGATGGAAATGTGGGATCATTGGTAATTAATCTTTCATCATCATCTTCTTCTTTAAGGTTAAAATGCATTATACTTCGACGTAAAGTATTTATCGAATATCTGTGTATCTTCAGGTATGCATGTAGGTGATAAGAGGCGAATCATCGTTCCACCATCAATCGGGTAAGCCCGCAGATTCATCAAATCACCATCTGTTTATCCATTAGCCCACTTTATTTGTATTTTACACTGCAGATGTGTAGAGAATGCAGCATGGGAAGAAAATCTGCCACCAAACTCATGGCTCGTGTACGAGGTGGAGTTGGTCAGTGTTCGTAAACATAAATGATCCGAGAATACTAAACTCTTTGCATGAAGATCAACAATACAAAAACAAGTAGGGATATTTCTTTAGCATTCTGTAAAAATCAGATTCTTACAAGAGATTAGGCTATGTTCTGCAACGGATCTAAGAATGCATTTTATTTATTAAAACGCGTTTTAGGTAATTTTACAGAACAATTACCCGATTACATTATGCAGAATGCATTATTGCATTGTGAAGAAAAACAACTAGAATGTAAAATGATCAATTTTGGTTGATTTGAGATTGTATAATGCATTCTTATTTTTACAATTACTATAATACTCTTAAAACACTAAATTTCATTCAAATTTTTTTATTTATAATGTTTTCATAGCGACCGATATAATTAAAATCGAATGACACTAGTATTTTGATCAGTATTCTCGGTATTAGGTTTACGGGTCGGAATCTGGGTTTTCTGTGTTGATCCAAAAAAAATAAAAATATTTCGTACCGGTCCGAACAGAAACGATACCCAGACCGGTAATCTTGTCGATGTAGATAATATAATGAGTAAGGATTTGAATGCAAACAATATTGTTGCATTTTAATTTCAGTGAAATGATATTTTCATCATACTTATAACTATAAGGGTAAAAACGTATATTTTAACTGAAAATGTATTATCAATTTTAATTCATACAGAACATGATTTCATTCTACAACTCAATATATAATTTACAGAATAGCCATTCATTCTTGATATGTAATCACATTATAAAAATACATTCTCAAACTGCATTCTAAATCTCAAAACACATACAGAACATAACCTTAGTGTTTAAATATGTAATACATTCCCAGGTTACCAAGATGTTCGGCTTTCCAACCGGAGGAACAATTCTATCGTGCAATACCAGGCAGGTGAATCTCGACTTCGACATAAAACGTAAGAGGATCAGGTGATGATGATGTGTTTCCTCTTAAATATTGAATGATTTTGAATGCGAACCATTTGAATCAGTTTCGACTAACGAAGAGATTGAGTTGTGAGCTTTATGGGGTTTGATTGATCGATAGTATATGTGTTACGTGTTGATACGAAACGCAATAATAATGATGACGTGAAGAAAAACATGTAAATTTTCTGTAGAGAATTGTGATTTGGATTTAAATTCTACACTAGAATTTAAAGGCTAAGGAATACAAGTTGTGGTTTCTTTTGTTGTTTGATTTATTTTCAACAGTAAGATAATATGTGGGCTATTCCTACTTTTTAATTATTCAATGACTGAATTAAATTACTGTACTCAAATAGCAAAATCAATACTGTTGACTTGGACTTTACTCACATTAAAATAATTAATTACCTTCATAATTCATTTTTTAAAGACTATTAATTATATAAAATATGAATTCTTAATTAGGGAATTTGCATTACCTTGAATTGTTTATATTTTAGTTTAATAAACTTATGCCATTTATTGCAAACAATTTAATTACTATATTAATTTGGTGAATATAATCATGGATCTTGTTCACAAATGAAAATCTTTAATTATTTTCATTATCGGATAAAAAAATGACATTAATATTTAGTATCTTAAGGGCATATGTCTTGTGGATAGATATTTTATTGTAATGATTTTTTTTTTATTTTAAAAAACATATAGATGAAATATAATTAAATATGCGCAGAAGAGAAAAAAATTAATATTTATGAAATAAAATCATTTTCTAATTCTCTATAACCAAATTTTAATATATGTAATTAAATCAAATACTCTTATTTAATATTTTAATTTTCTTAAAGAAATAAGCATATAAAACCAGTTATATATTATTAAAATAACATAAATCTTTTTTTAATCTAAATGCTCAAAAGATGTGTTTGTGTGTTGATCATTGATGTATCTAAAATGGAGGACGATTTAACGATCCCCAGTAAGCTTCTGTATGTAAATGACGAGAATCTATGATATTTGAAGGGAGTCCTTGAAATGGATCGTTCATTAGCTGCAACCCAGCAGTTTCCGGCGTTGCTGCATCTCCGGCGACCTCCATATCATCATCTAGTGGCAGCCTTTCGTACGCTGCGTTTGTGAACGAAGCAGCAACAAGCATCACCGATCCAAAAGCTAGAAGTGGTCCGGCTACCATTCCTCCGACGACTTGGCCCTGGGAAGCGGCTAAATAAATTGTTAGTCCAGATGCAGCCGGCGGGGCCGGCGGTGGTAGAAATGTTCCCGAAAGAGATAAAATCTCGAATCTCCCGTTTAATGTAAGAACATCCCCCGGAGCTGCTGATTGACGGAGGATTACGTTAGTGACGGTTCCGTTACCGCTAAGGATGCAGAGACCTCTTTGGCGGCGCATGGCGAAGGTGGTTAAGCTGTCTCTAATATCACAGCCAGTTGCTACTTCCATTACGTGGGATCTGAGCGTGTTTCCACTGTCACGAGTGATGATAATTGGTTGTTTTGGCTTATTCTTTGATCCGGAGGGACGTCCACGGTTTCTCCTGGAGCCATCTATAGCTTCCGCAGCAAGGTCCACGGTTGTTCCAGCGGCGGAGAGGGGGCTAGGAACATCATGCTTATCGTCGTTATCTCTGCTACCGTTTGGGCTTCCTTGCTGAAACTGTTGACGGTGAAAAACCTGCAAATTTCCTCCGTTAAACGGCGGCGGAAGAGAGCGGCCTTCTTCTATTCTCTCATCCATTTTTCATATTACCACTGAAAGCTTAAATCTTGCAAATAAAACTGTCTGTTTCGAAACTCTTTCACCTTCTGGTTAAAACAATCAATCTTGAGCAAAACTCACTCCATATAAATGGTGGAGAGTTGGGTTTGTGGGTTAAGAGCTAGATAATCATTCTAGGCTTTAGTCAATGGAACAGAGGGCTGGACTTAATTCCGATCTATGATGAAGATGGGGGGTTTTGCACTTTGCAGTGACGTACGTCCCTTCTTTTATCTCCAAATCCGACAAAAAACCCAACTTATAATGCAATAAAAACACAACCCAGAAAATGAATATTAACTTCAGATGGATCCCGACAGTCTTGTTAACTTTGCTCGGTGGCTTTGTTCAGCCTGATCCTTTGTTTAACTTGCTTGTAATAAAAAAATGAAGTCAAATAGAGTTGATGTGATGTAAAGAAATATTGTAATTATGTATCTGTTGATCGCCGAAACTCAACGGGGAGACTGATACCTAATTCTTGCATCAACTGTAAGAACAACTGAAATTGTTCAATGGATCTGGTCCGAAGTGAAACTACTACCCGTGAAGTCTTCTTCCTCAGTGAACAATAACTACTTTTGGATTGATATTCTTGAATTTCAAAATCCAAACTGCAGTAGAGAACCAGTGTCTTGCTCCTCAGAGCATTCAAAATCCTAGGAAATTATGGATGTAGGAGGCTTAGGGAGCTGAATCCCAGGCCTTGATGTCCATTTTTTACGTTCGCGATAAGTTTCGACTGCTCGCAGACGAAGCCTTTCTTGAGAAGCATTCTGAGTTGTCTTCAATGGCCGCTTCATTGTTAAACAAAGAAAACAGGATTAAAAAAGATGATCTTTTAATCCCATTAGAGAAGAAAAAGGTGTTTTTGAATGAACCTTTGGAAGGGAGATTAACTTAGGAGGGGCCTTCACCACATCACCAAATCTTACTTCTTCATGGCCTGGAAAGTCAGCATCATCATCATCATCTGTTTTTGATCTTTTATTCTTTTTCTTTCGTTCCTCCAGGCGCCTGTAAACATTTCGACGAACGATAATATAAACTCAGAAGCGTGAAGAAGATGAACTTTTATCAATCACATAACAAACTTACTGTTTTTTGCGCTGTTTCCTTTGAGAAATACCAGTAACTGATTCACTTATGGCATCAAATCGAAAGTCATGCGCTTTTTGACCCTTCTTTCTCTTTTTCGTCTCCTCCGGAATAGCAATGTGACTGATATCCTGTTTAATTTCAGTAGACTCAGGGATCACTACAAGAGCATTTCTCTTTCTTTTTTTGTGCAAATTGGCTCCTTCCTCCTGGAACAAAATTTGAACTTTAAAATAATTGGTTTAGTTCTCAAATCACAACAGAATTCCAGAGCTGAAACTAGGAATAGGGAGAATAATCTGCACATTTGCAAGCCAAAAACTAGAAGAAATGGGCTTGACAGGATCAAGCGAAGCGTTCCTAAAGATTACAAGATAAAGCTTCCAAAAACGTTCCTAAGGAACAGCTCTTAAAATTAATGCACCTTATCGTTTCTGATTCCCCTGTTCTTCCCAGGATTAAATGATAGTCCCAATGCTCCTGAAAACATCATATCAACTCAAGTAACTCAACAAAAACAATGGAATCTAATCAAGAATTAACGTAGCCAAATACAAATCACTACTTTAGAGATACCCACATCAATGAGAAGAATTTGCAATCAATATAACACGATGACAGTAGGAATTTAGCGAAAATTAATCGGAGTAAGAAATTGGGGCAAAACCTGGAATTGACATGAGTTTTCGGAGTTTAGATGGTAAGGCATCGATGGAAGAAGGATCAGGCGGAGGCGGTAGTCTAGAATTCCCGACACCGTGCGCCGCCCGGTAATTTTTCTCTCGCCTTCTCCTCCCCTTCCCTCCCATCCGTCCACCTCCCAGTGCTCGCCTGCCGGCCTGTCCTACTCTTCGCAATACGCACAGAAGGTGTTGTGCGTGCGAGAGAATAAAACAAACAGTATGGAACAATAAACGGGAAAGTGGAAACCCTCACGTTTATATACTTCTTTTAAAAATATGATTTTTATCCACAACAATTTTTCTTAAAAAAAGAAGCCCAAAAGTCAGAAGATGAAGATGGCTGCTGTTTCTTTTATTAGTGCTATGTGACGTTCCTATATCGGTTATTCAACATATAAACTTATATATTGTTATTGGATTTGAACCCATTATTAAGTTGTTAGATTTTAAAGTATTGAACTTTATTTTGTATTGAGTATAAAACTCAATGTTTGCACGTTAAACATTTTATCGGATATTGTATTGTCTTTTATCTTCCTCTCGCTCTTCTCCATCCATTCCTCTGCAACTCGTCCTAACTTCATCTATTTCTCCCCAAACCTTCTTCTATCTTTCCGTCACGATCTAAGAACGTGACAAGTGGTATCGGAGCTATCGATTTCTACGATGGACAGTATGTGTACTGATTTTTATCCCCCTAGATCCACCACACACTACTCATTTCCGCTGCCAAACCCCTACGCCAGTCGACAAACTCAGAGAAATGGTGAGTTCAAACCACATTCTCGACTACGAGTATAGTGAATCCACGGCGTATCATGCTCCCAAAAGAGATCCACCACCATTCGATGGAATTGATCCATCGCGTTGGCTTCGTCGTCTTACTCCTTATTTTCGTATAGTGAATCCAATCTCTTATCAAGAATGGTTCGATTTTGCCACAATAGCATTTATCGGTATAACAAAGAAGTGATTAGATTGCTACATATCTAAGATGATTTCTTGGTCTTGGATAGACTTTGTTACTGCTTTACTTGAGCAGTTTGACTACACAAATCGGAGACAAGAAACTCTTATACACACAAGGAAGGTAGAAGCAAATAAACCTAATAGCTCGGAACTTCTCAAGCCTAAAGTTGTTCTTGATTCTGAAGGTGGTAGTGATTTTTGCAGTATTAAGGTTGAATCTTTGGTTTCTCCTGGAACGAATCAACGGTTATTTTTTGAATCTGAACATGAAGAAAAAAATTATTCAAAAGAATGTTCTATTGGTACACTACATTCTTCTGTCAAAAATGTTTCCAATGAGTCATCTGCAAAATGGATTACCGAAAGTGGGAATAGCTCTAATGTAGATAGAATTACATGGATGCTTACTAGATCCAGAGAACATGAGCCACATGGAAGGGGCTTTAAAGAAGTACATGTCAAGGAGTTTAAACAAGGCTTTAAACTCAATGATACTGATGAAGGATATAATTTCGACATTTATGGTGATATTCATGTGGAAACAACGGAGAGAGTTGTACCATTTCCCATGCACAAATTTGATGTTAAGGATTTTGGTGATGTTAATTCGAATAACATGGGACACAACCACGTAAATATGGCCCATGTTCCGCAGAATGTGATCACCATCGTGCTAGCTCGTAGAAATTTGATGCCTTGGGCTCAAATTTGTTTAAGAAAAAGAAAGAGTGTTGCTTCTAAATTCCCCATCAGAGAGAGATCTATTGGAGACAGAAAACCCGAGCCACAAAAGCAACCTCTGGCCCCGGAAGAAATCAAAATAGTGAGTGAGTTGCTTGAAGCTAAACATATTGAGGAAACAAATGAACGTAAACTCTTTTTGATAAGCAAAAGCTTATTTCAATTTATTGATTCTTTCTCTGCTTGCTATCCTGTGAAAATTATTGCTCTAGTTGCATCAGTTGTGTACGTTCTGCACAATTTCAGGCTTGATAAGAAGGAATTTGAATCAAAAATAAGAAAGTCACTAAAACTAAAGACTTGTTGGATTTTATTCTTTGCTATGCATATGCTTGTTGCAACATACGTGACATGAAATCCAAGCTGGAAGTTTTAATTTTACCATGTGATGATTTGATTTCACTCGGTTTATCTAACAATGGATTGACAAAAAAAAATGCTTCCTTGATTGACTTAGTCCTTCTACTTAAAAACAAGGCTGTTAGTATTGTGGTTGAAGGATTTGATATGTATGAAGTTGGTGGAAGTGTGAGTAGTGAGATGGTTATACGTAAATTATATTGCAAAATCATCTTCATTCTTTTAGGAAATGACAACATGTCCAAGGAACTCCCATGTTGGATAGTTTTATCCTTCATCAGACTACATAGTCCATGTTATTATTTGGCATTCACAAGTATGAATTTGGACCCAGTTTTTTCTTTGTCTCTCATCATGAGCCCCCAACATGAGGGTGTTTTAAGGACTGATCTTTTAGATGCCTGGGTATTGATTGAGTTCACCTTCTCTAGTCTAAGGAGTTCAGATCAACTTCCAATGGTTCATGTACAACATGTCATATTTCCTCGAGTGATGGTTGCAATTAATCACATTGAATCATTCAGTGAAAATAGGAGCATAAGAGTAAGGGGCAAAGTATTGGCAAATCTTGTCACTCTGAAGATTATCAAGAAAAAATCCGATACTTTTCCCATTCGAAAGTCTATTGTTAGGATCAAAGTAGTAATTGATGATAGAACTTGTCATCTTTTGAATCCCTTGGTTGATAATCAACTATGTGACTCTTGTGAGACCAATGTTGTAGGGATTCCTATTTTTCTGTATCCTAAAATGAAAAGCGAGAATTCTCATATTTTTCTACTATTCGACAACAATGAATTATTTGTTTGTGGTGAGGTTAAAGGAAATTTTTTGTTTGATGAAAGATTCTACCCTATATTATTAGATCAAACATTGGGTTGTTTGAGGAAATCAAGAAAAGAAGTAGTAGTATATTCTACTTCATCCATAGATACAGTCTGCCGAAACTCTCTATTATCATTGTGGCCGAGACCCTCTAAGAATGCTAAGACTACTGTACCATTAGCTCTTTGGAACAACTTATATTGGGACACTGAACTTCCGATGTACATAATACATGATGGAGCATTCACAAAGACTGAGACCATTGAAGTATTTTCTGACTTCATTAAACTATTTAAACCACTAGATGTTTGGTAGATGAAGATGATGTATCTAATAATCGTAGATTTTTCTCCTTCTCCATACAAGAGGATTACTGTTACAAGCCCCTTCATGGAAGACATGAATGATGAAAATGATATATATGAACCAAATGCTATATGTGTGCACTCTATCAAATCAAGGGTACCACCATTTTGATCCAGGGGCAACATCTGTTTCATTCTAATCCTAATGTTATACAGAGATCGTTTGATGAGACGACTCATGGGATGAGTAAACAAAGGAATGTGTCTGGAGTTATTATCATATCAATTTTATTAGCTCGTTTGGGCAACCAATGTTTCTTAGCAATGCTATCAATTTTTTAGAGGGATCGTTGGGGTCAACGATTTTTTTGAGAAACGAATAATGTGACGTTCCTATATCGGTTATTCAATATATGAGTTTATATATTGTTATTGAATTTGAACTCATTATTAAATTGTTAGGTTTTAAAATATTAGACTTTATTTTGTATTGAATATAAAACTCAAATGTTTGTACGTTAAACATTTTATAGGATATTATATTGTCTTTTATCTTCTCTGGCTCTCCATCCATCCAATCTTTTATATTGTATTTCTCCCCAAACCTTCTTCTATCTTTCCGTCACGATCTAATAACGTGACATACTCAAGTAACACATTTCAAATTCTAACCAGTTGTCCTGGGATCCGTCGTTTCAAGGGTGTATGGAATCGACGGGATCCGCGGCATTCATTTTTTTCGCAATGTATTTTTTCGTCATTGCATCGGCGGCGGCGGCAGATTCTGGTTCTTACACAAATCACACCGTTGGCGGCGAAGCGGGATGGTTCTTCGATCCCGCAACCAAAGACATCTCTGCTAATTACTCTGATTGGGCCTCTACCCAAACCTTTAATCTTGGAGACTATCTGAGTATGTTTCATACGCTGATGTTACATTTTGAGATGGTTTTCTGCGACATGTGTTAAATATCGCGTTGGGTGTGGTTGATTGATCATTGATTTGTTGCTGATTTCTTTCGTTAATTATGTCTTTGTTTCAAGACTTAGCCTTTTTAGGATACTGAATCTGTGATTGAAATATATGCATAATCATATGGTTTGCTACATTTTGATTTGTGTTCTTCTATTTGCAGTTTTCAACACGAACACGAATCAAACCGTGATCCAAACCTACAACTTAACAACATACCTGAGCTGCAGCACAGAGGACTCATCAGACACAGACACATTCCAGTACGATGGAGGCAGTGATCTCTTAGGGAAACCAATAACAACATCAGTACCATTGACAATTGTGGGTACTCAGTATTACTTCTCAGATGCAAATGATGGTGTGCAATGTTTCCATGGAATGGCCTTCGAGATCAACGTGAATCGTGGGATTGGTCTTCCTCCAAGCCTTAACCAGCCACCTCCTCCACCTTATGCTCCACCACCAGCTTCACAGAATGGAGAGGAATCTCCACCAAACTTGGTGTTTGGTACCCCCGGGAATGGAGGTATGAACGTTTCTTCAGCTTTCAAGCTGCTGCATTTTGTTCTTGCTATAGTGTTGTTCTTGGCAATGTAATGCATATCAAAGTTACTATGAATTTGTAATACTTATTTGTATAAAATAATACACAATTTCTGAGAAAGACCATTTTTNGTGAGCAAAGGTTTCTCGATTACTTTAGTTCGCAAGGCAAGGAATTCTTCTTCTCTATTACTGGATTGTTTCGAAATGAAAGAACTCGTTGTTATTGTGGTTACAGATAATGCAAAGCATAGGATTTTTAGGCCCGGCTTTCTTCTTAACACAGCTGAGTAACGTGAAGTCACCCGAAATGGCTGTGGTTTGTATGGCGTGTAGTCAAGGATTAGATGCGTTTTCACAGTCGGGATTATACTCGAATCACCAAGATATCGGACCTCGTTACTCGGTAAGTTTACGATAATAGATAGAGATTGTGATTAGTAAGATTGATGATGTGTTTTTTGTTAGGGGGTTTTGTTGGGATTATCGAACACTGCGGGTGTAGTTGCTGGTGTATTTGGAACAGCCGCAACGGGATATATATTGCAAAACGGTACGTATATTATCAGCATTGTGTGTGTTTTGTTGTTGTTGAGGTTATTTTGTGTGTTCAGGTTCTTGGGACGAGGTGTTCAAGGTATCAGTTGCGTTGTATATTGTAGGAACAGTTGTTTGGAACTTGTTCTCAACAGGTGACAAAATACTCGATTAATTGGACACAATATTCTCTTCATCGTATTGTGCTTTTCATTTCATACTCATCTCTGTTTTTGTAAGAGAAAATTATGTCTTTTATTTATTATCCTTAATAGTTGAATTATAAAAAGCTTGATTACCCTATAGTTATATCTTCATGTTTAATTTATGATATATGTTTAGTTAGTATGTTGTTATTTGTTTCTCATTCAGTAATAATATATTTATTTGTTGAATTAAATTGATAAAAATAATGAAATTTATAATAATGTCATTATTAAATTTATTTGGATTTTGTACTTTGAGTTCCGTGTTACCTATACTCAAAACACATACATCATTGAAATAATGTAAAAAATATATTTTCAAATTTAGAAATTGTTTAATTATATTCATCTTTCATTCATTTTTTCGTTGTTATGGTTCATTTCTATGAGATACTAACAGTCACTTTATTCTAATCAAATTATTCAATTATTATAAATTTTGGGCTATACTAATTCACTCAAATGTCAATTACAACGAGTGAATAGTTTTAACAACTTAAACTTCTTTTTTGTAATTTTTAAAATTAAAAACATAGCTTTTACATATTATTAATTTTTATAGTGAAATAAAAAATCTAAATCCGTTTTATTTAAGTGGCGTACTAGAAAATACCACGACAAATTCCGTTTATAACCCTCATTAATATTTCATTGAAAAAGGAGCAAGTGTAAGATTTGAAGCAACCCTAGAAAACTGAAAGAAGCATTTTCTTGCTTCCAAGTTTCGCTGCTGCGAAGATGAAGTAATCTCGTGTCCTAAAGGTGCGTATGACTTCTTCTATGCCTCTCGTTCCTTGGTATATTTATCTCCGTTCTGTATCTCTTACAGCGAACAACATTTAGGATTCGGATTTTCTTATGGGATCAAATTGTTTCCCGGGTTTCGGGATGTATTAACAAGGTAAATTTAGTGTTTTACTCCCTTATGAACCATGTCAAATACCTTTGCTAACCAGTTGTGATTTTGTTGTGGAGATTCTTATTCGTTTGTGCATTGCTTATTCATATGATTCTCAAATGTTATTTGTTGGCTAATTTTTACATGCCATTTATGTTGGAGCCCAGGATTTCAGAAAAAATTGCTCCAAATTCTTATTGGTTTTTTCTGCTGGTTTCTACTGATTCTTGTCAATATTTTACTACAAGGTTATCTCTTTCTCTTGCAGTTGTTGAGTGAAATGAGTCATATTCAGGATCCACCCAAGCCTTTTTTCTCATTTGGAAGTCCTTTTTGCATGATATCATCAAAGGGCTCATATCTGTCTCCTAAGCTGCTTGATCTATTGAATAGATTTGAAGATACATTATGCAACAGGCTTAAAAAACTTAAACCTGTGGTTGAGGAAGACGTTCACAGCTTGTCGTGGATGATACGTGCTACTGAATCCCTCTCTGCAATTCACGTTGACATAAAGGCTCTTATAACTACTCTTGAACTCCCTGTCCGTGATTGGGATGAGAATTGGATCGGCTTTTACCTGGATGATAGCATTAGGCTAATGGATATCTGCATTGCTTTCAGTTCAGAGATTTCACAGTTGAAGCAGGCTCACCTTTTCCTTCAATGCATTTTGCATGATTCCACAAGAGCTTCCCTTATAAATGAATGGAGACAACACATTACTGAAAAGAATCCTAGGCTTCGACTAGATAACCTCTATGCTGCGATTGATAACCTTTCGAAAATGGTAGAACTTCGAAAAGTGAAGAAATCTGCAAAGAGTAAAGTTGTAATGCGGGCTATGTATGGTGTTAAGGTGGTGACTCTTTTCATTGTCAAAGTATTTGCTTCTGCATTTTCTGGTTCAGCAAAGAACTTGATCGACATTCACGTTTCCGAAACCTACATATGGGCTGAAGCTTTTACAGATCTTCAGATTCTTGTGAATAGACAAATAAGGAAGCAAATTTCAGGTACAAAGTTAACCTTTTTGGAAGAGATAGAAGATGTTGATAATGCATTGAGGAACTTTCATCATGGTTTAGAGCATTATGAAGAGACGCAGAAACTCGAAAAATTGTTAGCTAAATCTTCTGGTTGTCTTGATCTATTGAAGAAGGATGTGGATGATTTATTCCGAGTTATTCGCACTGGGCGCGATGACCTTCTCGGTAACCTTAGAGTAAGTAACGATGATATCTCCAATGAAATGTTAAAGGCGCGGTAATGTTGTCTTTGAAGATGTTTCACTTTCATGTTAGTTTCTGCAATACAAGTATCTCTTTGTCACTAGTTTCATTGACACACTAATATTCAATTTAACAATATTTAATAAATTTATATCATTTTTGAAACATTAAATTAAATATTTTGGAGAGGAAATAAATGATGGTGGGCAAAGGATGGGCCTTGGCCCATGAAGGTAAGCCCAACTTAAATGGGAAGATTATATATAAAGAGAAATAGAACCACACGGAAGCATTAGTGCTGCAGCTAGAACAGAATAGAATACCCGAGAAGAGAATCAGAAGGAAAGTCGGTCTTTAGCGTTAATCATGCCGAAGAACAAGGGAAAGGGAGGTAAGAATCGTAAGAGGGGAAAGAACGAGGCAGATGATGAGAAAAGAGAGCTTGTTTTCAAGGAAGATGGCCAGGAGTATGCGCAGGTTCTGCGTATGCTCGGTAACGGCCGTTGCGAGGCTATGTGCATCGATGGCGTGAAACGTTTGTGTCATATCCGTGGAAAGATGCATAAGAAGGTTTGGATTGCCGCCGGTGATATTATCTTGGTCGGCCTCCGGGATTATCAAGTACGCTTTTATTGCCCCTATTTTTAGGGTTTCGCTTAATTACCGTATAATTATCAAGTACACATGGAATGAAGATGCTTTTATCAATCCATTATTTAATTTGAATTTCCTTCCTTTTAACTCGAAATCAAAGATTAATAATCTATTGTATTAGTTTCACGGTTTTTGTGTTGATTCAGTTGTCATAATTGTGTAATAGGATGACAAATCTGATGTGATTCTGAAGTACATGCCTGATGAAGCAAGGCTACTAAAAGCATATTCAGAACTGCCAGAGAATATTAGGCTTAATGAGGGTATTGCTGGTGGACTTGATGAGGAAGATGATGGCCCTGGAGACGATTACATTGAATTCGAAGATGAAGATATCAACAAGCTCTAGATATATATATCATCATCTGTTTGTCTTAAATCTCCCTTTGAGTTATGGTAAGAAGTCATCTTGAGAGCATGTTGCTTTACAATACCAAATCTGTTGTTGTTTGCTTTTCTTATTGTCATGTTTGAGCTTTCCCCTTATTATATTCTGAGAGCAACACATTTTCCACACAGGGATGAAATTATAGAGTTCTTCCACATAGAACGGTATTAAGTCTTTTCTAACAGACAAATTCAATATTTATTCTTAAATTCAATTTTCATGCCCAAAAAATTGAAAATTACAATTGCAATATATACTAATCTTCGAAGGATCATATTTAATCACTGGAGAAATATTTTCTGTCAAATCACGCGTTTAGAAAGTAGCGATTTATGTAGAGAAATTGCAGGGAGGGAAAAGACATACTAATTAATCTCTGTTACTTATTCACCTGAGAAGCGAAAAACATATAAACACAATGTTTTCAATGATAAATTGTCTTTGTTTACCTCCAACTCGAAAAGATCTGTCTGCATGAATGCTATGGCTATGTCGCAGCTTCAGTCCGAAATCCTGATCTCCACTCCCATCAACTCCTTCATTTGTTCATACGTGACGAAGGCGATTGCAATCGATGGAACAACCTGTAGATATATAATCAGAAAACAGAAATGTTACTATAAGAATAAAATGAACGAATGATAAAAATAGCATGAACGAACAAGATATTACTAGAGGCCACACATTAAGACATTTTTCAACAAATGTTACCAAATACGTTTCGTGAGCTATAGTGGGACTTGGGTTAGGATACTGACCTTCACACAGTTTGGGATCAACCCCTTGTACAGTGCTGCAAAGCCTTCGTGCCTCACGGTTTTTCGGAAAGCATCAACCATGCCTGTGTACTCCAACGCGGCTTTGCTTTTGCCCTCACCGGTGACAACTGAAGAAGCATGACTCCAACCAACCATCTGCATTCTTCGTCGAATGACGTCAAGTGGGTAAGAAATAGTTTGTCCAACTGTTCCTGCCACAGCTCCACATCCAAGTCTTGTTACAACACTTAGTTCATTGTTTTCAGCAAGTCCATAAGGGTTTGATGTGAGCAACCAGTCTTTAAGTGATTCATACACTGCAAAGTTGAGACCCACATATGGAACCTGCAATTTGAAGAACATCACCACACTAAGCAGTTGTGGTATCACTAGAACATAAGTTTTTTTAAGAGACCATGAGAAAAAACAGTTTCGGTTGATATGATTAGATTAATCAGCATAGAGTAGCTGATCCCACATTGTGGAGAAACTTAGCTTTGCTGTTATATTCAGCATAAAATTAGAAATCTAATGAAATGGTTCGAAAATCAATTTTCTACTATCTAAATATATATTTAGAACCAGATATTCAAATGGAGATGACTTGTTTGCAATTAAAAAGAAAGCTAAGTATTTTACTACCAAGTGGATGCTTCATGTTCGCAATTGTTAAAAAACTTACAACTCCAATAACAGAAGGAAGCCAACCCTTGTACAGTGCACGGAAGCCTTCTTCACGGAGCACAGTGGATAAAGCATGAAACATTCCTCTGTACTGAAAAGGGGAGTTCTCAGTCTGAAACACAAAGAATGCACCTCTATCATACTTGAAATGTTGCAATAAAGCAATAACAAAGACAAGATGATTTCACTGAATACCTGCACTGTAAGCCTGCCTCTAACCATGTCCATAGGGTAAGTAGCAGACATGGCTATTATTCCAGCACAAGCTCCAGCAGCAAGACGTAATACAGGAGTCAGCTGAGCATCATCTGAGAAAAGGGTAAACAGAATTTTCAGCAACACGTAATGTTGCAGACATAACTGTTCAGGAAAAAGATCAAATTTTCAGAAATATATTAGATGGATTGAAAGTATGACATACCATTGCCAGTTTGTTGCTGGTACATATATAGTATACCCCTGTAAAATCATAGACAAGCAGTCAACATTTTGCAAATGACAAATTTATCTACCATCTTAAAGGCTATATATCTTGAAAAAATAAGCTAAAATAAATAGCATCCCATAAGAAAAAGGTGCCAATTTTCGGATGATATAATAAAATTGTGGGAACACTAAAGGAAACATTTTTAGTGAATATTCTGTATCATGGCTGCTCATACTTGGAGGCTTGCTCATAGCTGAAGAATTTTACTGCAGAATTTGGCACAATTCGGGCACAATTTGTGCCATTGCCTTTGAATAAACCACGGAATCCTTCAGTTCTCCATATGTAGTTCAACCCTTGAATAGTTCCATTGTATTTGATATTATGAGGGTTTTGGACCTGATAAACAAACACAAATAATATGTATGACGCACAGATCCCGAAACTAATTAGAAGGATAAAATTTTCATGAACGGATGTGCTTTATCAGAAGAAAACACTTAAAAAACTTCTGAAATAAGCCATATGTATGTTTTACACAGGAAGCATGATCAATAAGCACAAAACCACCAATGGTTCTCAAGCGCTCAGCAACCTGAAGACTAACCTGAAGCAAATAAAAGACTAAGAACCGGGCGCAACAAAAGACTAACCTGAAGCAAAATTTTTAGACGCTCTAAAGGAGCTACAGCGGTTCTGGACCTGAAATAAGCACGCAGAAGCTAAGAACAATCGAATAAAGGTTTAATTATCAATTCATTATCATCATCAGGAACTTCCTTCCAGAACAGCCAATAAGCGTAATTCAAACCTCAGATTCATATTTTAAATATTAAATTCAGATCAACATATCTCAAACTACTTCACCAAGAAGGAATGATGAAAAAAACTTGTGCAAGATGATGATAACAAAAACCAGAATGCGGTTGTTCTACAGTTGAGCCAAAAAACTAACGAGCCCTACTAACGAAGAAGCATATAATTGATACGCCGCTTTACAATAACACGCTTAACTGCAGGTAAAGAATCACTCACACTGCTCCGGCAACACCTCCTGCGACGAGAGATTTTGTGATACTTAACAGCTGATACTTAATAGGCTTGATTTCTTCCTTGGCAAGCTTCGCCTCCTCCGCAAAATTAACAATCTGAGATACCGCCGATTCGGTCTTCACATCTTCCGACGCCATGAACACTCCCGCCGCCAAAAACAATCAATCGCTGACTTCAAATAGAGCTATGTACTCGTCAAGTGGCGGTATCGGCGTCGACGGAAGGATTGGTACCGAACAGAAATTCCAGCGCTCACTGAGTGTTGTGTGAGGGGGGAGCGCCGTACGTGTGTGCGCTTGTTTCCTGAAGCCTTTTATACCACGCCCTGCTCGTGTAGCTGACTCATCCCCTTACCCTTAAAAATTGACGTACTTGGTATTATTTAGGGTGATTTTAATAAATCATTATCCAAATTTTTAAAAACAATATTTTATTAAAAAACAGTTGTACTGTATATATTTATTTTGAATTTTGATATGGTGCCACGTGTCAAGTAAACTTATTGCATCTTGTACAGTTTAACAACACAAGGAAAGAATTCAGTCCCACAACACACAATGTATATATGACAGAAACATCATCGTACAGATATTTGAAACCTTTCTCTGATAAGCAAAAACCACAGCATTTCGTACCGGAATCTATGGCTTTGAGGGTATCGGAGACGAAGGAGGCTTGTAATCGGGGTACTGAAAGCATTCGTCCCACAAAATGTTAGAACATCAATGTTCATATAAAGTAAACAGAATTTGCTACGTAGCCAGAAGACTCGAAAAGCATGTATTTTCTATATTCATAGCATTTAAGAAAGAGTTTATGGGGATTACGTTTGGATACGGTGAAAGTGGTTGTTCGATTACGGGAACTGATCCTTGTTCTTTTGGGACAGAGTTGATTGGAGAGATCGGTTGTGGTTCTGGTTCAGGAGCACTGTAACTGAGAACAGGGGTGGTGGCATCTGATGGAGGAGGTAAGGCCTTGCTCGTAGCACTATACGGAAGAAGTGCCTTTCCGATTTGCTGATCGAAACAAAGGTTATATAGATAGATAGATGACTAGCTGATAATGTGAAGCAAAAGTAGAAAAATACCGCAATATCGCCAACAAGCTCTTTTGGAGCAACTTTGGTGCTCAAGAAATCGTCAATTTGTTGTATTGTTTGCTTTCTATCCTGTGGAAACATAATGAAAACAGTTTCAATAAAAAAATGATGTCCTTGATCTTTGATAGTTTGATAAATTTGGCAAATTTAGTCATGTTTACAAACCTCTGCAAAAAGGAGTTTTTTTCCTATGAACTGAACAAGAGCAGCTGAACCTAGAAGTTGCAAAACTAATTCTACCTGAAAAATGTTGGTTGTGAGGTAAATTAAGCAAAGGAGAAGGAATCCACATAACTATAAGCATTATTCATAACCTCTGTAAAAGCAAGTGCACCAAGTCCAGTAGCGGCTGCAACAGCCAGAGCAACAGCCAGAGCCTCACTAGTCTCCTGCAAAAACCAAATCAAAATCCGTTTTGATCTAAAAATAAGTTGTATAACTCTGATTTCACCCCGAATGAGCTTGTTAAACCGCGGAGATCTAGGTTTAATCCCTTCTTCGGAGATATCCAAGGTAGATCACTGTTCTGCAAAAGTTAAATACATTTTCAGTGGTACAAAAGAAGAAATAATGGCTTATTTCTTCTACCTTCCATCCTCTTGGTCCTTCTGCTCCATCTTTTATGGCGTAAGCAGATTTGAAGCCATTAGAGGTTACTAACTCTGCAACGAGCTCAGAGTTTCCATCAAATCTGGCTTCAACACAACTTGATAGAGTAAGTACTGAAAGGAGGATATCTATGTTACATTATCACTGAATCTTACTTGTCAAGTATGAACAATGTGGTGTTTTCTGGTTCCTTAAGCTTCAAAGATAGTTTTTTCAGGAATCCTGGTTTGTCTTCTCCTTTGTAAACAATTGAAATAGGCTTTTTCTTCAACCCTGAGATATCGGGAACCCCAGATTGACTTGAATCTTCTCTGATATCTAACAATAGTGAATTGGGATCATCGCCCAATTTGGCATAAGCATTTCTAGCATTCTCGACGCCCCAACTTCCGTTCTTGCCCAACAGCTGCGACACCAAGAACGGTACCGCGATAACCGCTACTCCACCGCCGACAATGAGAGGATTTTCCACCGCAAAAGTGGCGAAATTTTCAACACCGGTGAAATCAAAATCCGAGACAGGAGAATTCAATGGTTGCTCTAGGGCTTCTTCATATGTCAGCGCTTTCGCTATTTCAGATCCCAGAAGCGAAGACAACAGAATTAAACCCCCATTAAGGCTTCTCCATACCGCCGACGAATTCCTGAAACTGAGCGAAGTTTGATTCACGAAATGGGAAAGAGTTGATTGACAAGAAGCTTTTCTGGGTTCTTTTCTTTTAGGAACAACCGATAATCTAGTCAAGGCAACCGCATTAAGCGTTGTCGCCATCTACAGCTGATAATCTAGTCTAGCAAGCAGTTCTTCACTCCAATGGCTGCAATTCCGCCATTAGTGATCTTGTGCAGTGACGCTCACGTGGAAGACAGAAAACGCACTTTCCCAATCAATTCTCGCCACCTGGCCTCTTCTGATCCTGATCATGGCAGCTCGGAGTTTGTGTGGCGGAGATTATTCGCAGTACTACACAAGGAAAGGTACTAAAAGTTGTACTACCAAACTCAGAGAACTAGTTTGGACATTAGAAATAGACAGAAATGCTTGAATCTCAAGAATCTGTCATCACACGTAGCTCAAAATGAAAAAGAACCATCCCAGTAAAGATAGATGATGATACTATTACTGACTAATGGTATCTCTCTGTGCTAAGCTATAATCATTCGTCTTTAAGGAATGGAATGAGCAATCAACAGAGGGTGTGTCAAAAAGCTTCTATACAAAGATCCATGGTGGTTTAGTTGTTAGTTCAAGAACTTCCTGCAGTTCTCAGCACCGCATAGGCACCGGACTTTAACCTCTTCGTGTTCATCCGGATCGAATAAGTAATCATAGCTGCAATCAGAGAAGTAAGACACTGAACTCAAAGAAAACATTGAAGAAACTTACAAGAGATGGAATAAGATCATACGTCAACTCAGAACCGGCTGAAACATCGGTTTTAGCAATGAGAACTATTCTACTTTCATGTTTACCAATGCCAATAATCCTCGCATAGCAGTTAGGCATGCACTGCATATTTATTCAAAAATTGAGACATGAGAAGTGGATTGAATGATTTTGATCCGAAAAGTGAAAAACGTGAAGATACCGAATGATTGATAAGTCGAGCTATATTTCCTCTATTAGTAGCATCAATCACAACTTCTTCGCTGATCTTAAAGAGCTGCGGTAAGGAAACAAAGAATCATCAGCATAACAAGAGTACCAATTTTGGGCATGTAGAGGAAGGCGTAAATGAACTCACGTAGCAATCCTTGCCTTCTAACCGATAACTTGCCTCCCTTATATCTGCTATGCTGCGCCTGACCTGTTCACCGCAGTACTCGATAACCTGGGAAGAACTAAATTTCATCACTTCAAGTTCAAGAAAGTAATGCAGCAAATCATTTTAAACAGCATGATAAAGCAATGTGTGAAAAATTGATGCTACCATCTGCCCTTCTTGAATGTTTCGTCTGGCAAAGAGGCCCCATCCATGTATTCTTGATTTACCAAAACAAACCCGAATTTTTTCTGACCTCTGAAGTGAAAAAATTGTGTTACTATAAGTCTATAATTAACTATTTGTGGCTATGAAGAAAGAGCATCATAATTAACTATTTGCAGTTACCTTTAAATGCTCAAGTCGTTCCCTAAATGTTGAAAAAGCATTTGCTTCTTCCATATCCTTGATGACGACAGAGAAGAGAGACAAAAACAGAGGTAAAGAGATGGAAAATGCTTTTCAAATTTATTCAATCACCTAAACAGATTGCTTACTTTCTCGTATAAACTTAAGTGATCAATTTCGCTGAAGGAGTGATGACGAGGCCCCATTAAGCGGTGAAATACAGACTCAATTCCAGTTTTCTACATAAAGACACTCATATAAACTCTTGAAGATGCAAATAATAAAGGGCCGATGTACCTTAAATCTTGTTGGTTTGTAGATACGACACCTTGATGCAGACATATCTTCATATTCAACAGGACCAGAAGGAGAAGAATCGGTGTACTCGACGGTCTGATGTGAGATGAGCCTCGAACCTCTTAAGCACTGCGGTTGATATTGATTTTGCAGTAAACTTCTGTTGGAGAAAATACCATGGGGTGTGTGGATAACTAAGCCATTGTCAGCACTTGGTGTCCTGCGAAATTTGCATATTTATTAATACCAGGTAAAAACAGATTAGGTGTCTTGCTTTGGGATCCAGTTTCAGGTTGATCCACGGGAATTGAAATGCATGTCACAAGCTAAATTGGCAATTAAGTTTATAAGCAATTTGTTTTGCGATTACTAAAGCTCTTAAATGACCAGCAAGACAGGGATTTCACTTTATTTGATTCGTGAGCCTAGTTCATGCAGAAAGCACATCATAACGCTCAATTTATGTAAGCAAAGAATGAGAGCAACGAACAATAAGAAAATCAGTATGATATAAAGCGCACAAGACAACACATGTATATAAGAGCATATAAGGGAGATGAAAATAATAAGATGCGACATACCTGTGAACAGCACAGTATGATATCCAAGTTGTTGTTTGAATCCCATTTTTCTCGGAGCAATGCAACTGGATCATAACATGAAAAAAATCAGTACTGCCTTATCATTGAATAATGAAATACCAAACAAGCAGGATCTTTGTAGATACACAGCAATAACAAGATCTATAAGAATGAAAAAGTTTCAGAGATGAGATGAAGTCTTAACATACTTCCATGCAATATCCAGCACGCGAAGCACACGCCGCATGAAAATGAGTAGCACACTTGTAACACTGTGTACAAGAACCGTGAACTTGCTTGCATATGATGCATGCCTGTAAATTTCGATTTCACATTTTAGACTTGTAAAAACGTTGCATCTGATTACTTAAGAAATAGGAAAGAATCATTATACATACGAAACACTAAATTGTAAAAATATTTATACCTCAAAGTTTTTTCTCATCAAATAATGCCCATAAAATGAATACTATAAAGTAAATAATATACTTGTTTCATATGGTAATATAGAGAAGATATAAGGACATTAGTCAGACACTTAAAAACAAACCTTAGTGAATGCACTTGGTGGAATTCGGAAAAGTCCACTTGCAGGCTCCATATTCTCTGCATCTAAAAAGGAGATTTCTGGCCGAAACCATGCACATGTGACATGAACCCAGAATGCATCAATGTCGGTAGGCTTTAAAGCACCCCCTGAAATGGACGGTTAAACTAAAAAGAATGAATGGGGATAATACCAACATTGACTTGACTATAACAGTGCCAGATTAAGTTATAGCACATGCCTTTGACAGGACACAGGCAGCACTGCCTCTCCACCTCTGGGGTTTCACATGCTCGACAGACCCACGCCGAAAAATCTTGAATTTTTCGTGCTCCATAGCATTCTTGGTGTACCGAAATTTGACATCTACAAATAACAAATAAACTCATTAAACTAGTAATATAAATATTTTGCAAGGTCTGTAACATGGCACATAAATTAAAACTAAATATACCTGTTGCATATTATCATTTTGTTGTAGTCCCAGTCCTCTATCCATCTACAAATTGCACATCTCTCAGGGGTCCATTTTGCAAGGACAGGCTCATAACTTTCTGTCAAACGTACTCAAGTAAGAAATAATTTATTATACGTCATGGAAATGAATTTCAAAGAAAAGAAGACATCTTATATTGAAACCTTTAAGAAACGCATGCAGCTGCTGCTTATCCAACTGCATAAGACTGATTCCATGGATATTGTACTCCAACATCTGCAAAACAGTCCCACAACTGATACTCAGTAGTAGAAAAGTGATTACAAGGTGGATGACTCTTTCATTAAACAAAGAGAGAATTCAATCATATGGATTTTTTAGAAATTTGTTATCTTTTTCATTTTTTAGCAGTCTCCAACTAACAAAATTGATATATAAGGTCCATTATACTACACGATTAAAGAGCTATACGATAATGTGAAGTATGCAAATGAAAAATCAGAAATCGGAAATTTACAAACCCATTTTTCAAGTGTTAGATTAGAGCCCTTGACTTTCACACTATGCTTCCATTTCTTTGCTCTGCATCCTGTATGCCGCTCCCACTGACTAAGCCCACATTTATTTGTGCCACATGAACCACATGTACATTGGACCCTGAGAAGAGGATAATGAACAAAACCAGAGTCTATACTTTTGAAATTTTAAATAGTTAACAATGTAAGCAGACATAAGAAAGGCATCTCACATATGCAAACTTGGATAATAAATTCCTTCCATCGAATTACACACAACAGTAATCTTTTCAGGCAGAGTTTTACTTTCGAGCTTTTCAGCTGGCCTGCACGCATCAGCAGGGCAAAAATCAGTGTTTAAAAGTATAGTGTGCCAATTCTATTACCCATCTACACCACTCTTGGTCAGCATGAAGTTACCTGCCATATAACTGTTGCTGATCCAAACGCGGGAATCCAGATGGAGGCTTTGATTTGCATTCAGGGCAAAAAAATTCCATGTTTTTTATTTCCTGCCCCAAAAAAGCATGTGAAAGTGGATAAACGTAATTCTACAAGTAAAAAATGCAATAAAAAGCAAGAATCACATCTCAGTCATACGATCAGTAGGCAGACCTTCAAGATTTCTGGAGGAATTCGTGCACATTTAGCATGGGCCCGGACACTGCATCCATCGCAGCATATCTAGTTCAAAGAGAATTAAACCCTCAACCACCAAATCAAAGGAAAAACACTGTTCCAGTCCTCATGAACAGGATGGATATATAGAATACAGAAAAATGAAAGTTAAAATCCTCACCCAACCATCTCCATCTGAATGATGGCAGATTTTCATACAAATGACACAAAGTTGTTTAGAATTTCGTAGCTGCAAGATAAAAAAATATCAAGTAAAAAATCCATTCATATTTTGTAGCTGCAAATAAAAAAGAGAGATAGCTATCAGTAAACCTTAAAACAATGAGAACACAGAAAAACGCCTCTAGCTGTTTGATGTTTTACTTTCTTCAACATTCTGTGGGAATATATCAAGCCACAGCTGCTACATTCCCTTGTATCTTTGCTATTATCAAGTATTTCCTGCAAATAAAATGTTGATAACCTGTAAGGCATTCAAATTGGTAATATGTTTGCCTTGGAAGTAAACAAATAAGGTAGTTTGCAAAAAGCACGAACATACTGTAACATCCATTTTCAACCAAGGGCATTCATAGCTCAGAATAATTTAATGTTCATGGCTAACCAATCTAGCAACTTTAATATTATAAAAATTTGCACTGGAAATCTCATTTGGAACTTGCCTGATGAGAAGTAAATTCTGAGACCTTCTTAAACTGAATATCCTTTACAGCATCGCCATGAGACAGCTCTCCTTTCTCAGCTTCAATGTCAGACTTTGCAAAGCCATTTCTTGCTAAAATCGCCTCTTCTATAGCCATATGGAAATCGCTGGGCTTACTGCCATACAACTTAGTCTGCCCCTGAAACCTAAATGCAAAAACAAATGTATGGACAACTATCTTGGGATGGAATACATTATGAATAAAATATAGATATTTTAGTTTTACCTGTCAATGTATTCATGAAATGGAAAGACCATTCCAGCTTTAACCCAAGCATAATCCTGAAAAACAAATTCACCGAAATCAGAAATCACCCTATACAGCTCACTCCCATGGCACAGTTCACAGTACTGTTCAAACAACAAAAAGAACCCTTTTCTGAGACCCAGAAACCCCTTGGACAATAAACACAACAAGAACCTCAAGAAGGAATTCAGCCTTGGCACCTGTTAATTCTTGTGCGCAGCAGCCAATACAAATTAATGAGTTCTATAATCATGAAAGAAAAACTAAATTACCCTTCGGCCAATCTTGGAATAGCCATAGAACATCACACAAATAGTAGCTGGTACTGAAGCTCTGAGTACTGTTTCAGGGGCTTGACAGAGAGGGTCAATGACTATAGCAGGCCATGCAGGAAAATTCTTCCCGCATTTCGCCCAAACCACATCTCCCACTTTAAATTTGGCAAGTTCATAAAAGTCAGCCTTATTTTCAGAGGCCATCTCTATGACTTGTTTCCGGAACCCTGCATATTCATTCAAATTTCCAGTATTTTTCACCAAAGAATTCGCGCTTTGATGAGCTGATACCGTTGAATCTCGTGATCGGGAATAAGGCTCCAAAATGACATTTTTCAAACTAAATGCCATTTTTCTTTCAATCGGTTTTTTCTTGACCAAATATACATCATTGTAGTCATCTGATTCACCTAGTTTTACCTTCTTATGGGGAATTTCATCCTCATCAGTTTCATATTCATCATCAGAATC
>RWGZ01000676.1:348416-456887 GCA_009725065.1 Utricularia reniformis
ATGGTGTGTATATTTTCACTTACGGGCACCAATATTTTTAGCAATGGATTGTTATTTTAGAATTTAAGGAAATACTAACTTCTCTATTTGTTTAGAACATTCTTCAAATTCGACTATATGACTTCATCAAGACCATGAATGCTAGCAATACGGTTGCCTACTTGAAGTACTGTACCAGTACTTACAATTTTTACTTCTCTATTAGATTGCTTAATATAATTTTAATGTATAGAAAATATATTTTTTATCTTTCAAATTTACTCAAACATAAATTTTAGTCCTCAGTTCAAATAAGTTATTCAAATTTGATATATTATAAATTTAGTATGAAATTGTTAAAATATTCTTAAATTCAAATAATATTAATAATCATGGTTGATTATTAAAAAAATTGGCTCTATACTAAAATTATTTTCGGTGAAATGATTGAAATTT
The DNA here is from genome assembly GCA_009725065.1 of Utricularia reniformis. Classification (NCBI taxonomy): domain Eukaryota; kingdom Viridiplantae; phylum Streptophyta; class Magnoliopsida; order Lamiales; family Lentibulariaceae; genus Utricularia; species Utricularia reniformis. Next base: position 348,852 of record RWGZ01000676.1, read on the forward strand.
CGTCGCAATTTCGTATGCAACATTCAAAACACAAACTAATGTATAAAGTAATGTTTTTATATCAATCAATATGCCACCGGTATATCGATCATTTCGATTATATATATTAATATTTAACTTAAAATAATTATTTAATATTAATTTATATACATTTTTATTAAACTAAATTAAGATTGTATCAAAATTCAGAATCTATCATATGATCATATATAATATGATACAAAGACATCTTTCATTTTACAAATCATTATTCACTATAGAATACACAGATTTTCATTTTGAAAATAGATTCAAGAATGTATTATATAATTGCATTAGTTGATTAAGTGACCTTGCTCCATTTGATATCCCCTGTACAAGATGATGAGTTATACCTAGAAATCACGGCATATGCAAATAAGGAAGAGAAAGATAGAATTTGGACCAAAGAAGGAGGAAGTAAACAAATTTGGATCAAAAGAAAAAAAAGGATGTTTTGGACATGAAGACCCACCTATCAAAGAAGTCCACTAACATTAATCTCCCTCAACGACTAGATTTCTCACATTCACTCCAATGGCTAGTTTTCTGTTATTTGTCAATACAGCAAAATACTTTTCTTCCAAAGCTTCAAAACCAAAAACCAAAATCAATACCAAACTAGATATAATTGCCTCAAGTTCGTAGACAAAGATCAAAGATCGAGGCTACTAAATCAATAGCTACAAAACATCTTTCATGGTGATAACTATGAGATTCAAGAAACATCAATACTAGATGTAAGTTACAAAGCATACACTTTGCTTAAAATCATATTTTCTAATGCATTTCAAGAAAATGTTTTCCACTTCACTACCTCCACCACCATTCAAAGGAAAAGATTACAGAGTGTGGGCAAGTAAGATGTATACCTTTAGAATCAAGATCTATGGATGTATTCTAGGATAATATGCTCACCGATACTGAGAAAAATGATGGTAAAACCACTCAAAACAGTAGACCACGCAAGGAATTAAGGGCGCTGAATATTCTAGAAAATGATATATGATTCCAGTACACAAGATAATTTTATGTGCTGAGAGATGCTTATGATCTAGTTATAGATTGCAAAACGCCTATGAAAGCATGAGAAATCTTGTCTAAAGATTATATTATCATAGCACACAAGATTGAACAAGAGATAACTTACTAGTGGCATCTACTTGATAATCTGGAACTTAGGCTGGGTGAATCCATCTCAAATCTGTCTAACACCCTCAACAACATATTGAAACAACTAACGAAGTTTGGTGAAAAGGTTAATAAAGGAAAAATCATTTCAGTCTTACTAAGCTCCTTTGATTCGACTATCACATCCCTTGAAATGACTGGATGCACTGGATGCATGAAAATGTACACACCTGACTAGATATTTGATGCACTCTACAACTATGAACATAGGAAAACAACATGAGCAAGCAAGGAAAGCAATGAGGTAGCATTCAAGGCAAGTTTCACCGAAAGAAAATTCATACAAAAATTGAAAAACAAGGTCATTATCCACCATGTCCCTATTGCAAGTAGAAAAATCACATTGCTACAAATTGTATTTGGCATCCCAAAAAGACATGTACATTTTACAAAGAAAATGACCACATTGAAAGAGTATGTCTCAAGAAATCATGAAATGGAGCTACTGAAATGTTACATACCAGAAAAATTGACCATGTAGAAAAAGCTTTAAATGGTTTATCATTTATCACTAATGAGAAAGAAAATATTGACATTTACTCCTTGTGTTGCGATTCAGTATTGGCTTCCACAACATATTTTAATAAAAAATGAACATGGTTGCTAGACAGTGGATGCATCAACCATATAACAAACAACTTTTTATTATTCACATTATATAAACCAATATTTGGAAAAAGATAATGGTGGCTCATGGAAACTATCTAGCTCAAGGGATTGAACAAATTATAGTAGAAACAGAAAATGATAATCTATACATCAAAGAGGTGTTTTATGTTCTAAGAGTCTTTCAGTACCTTCTAAGTGTAGGGCAGCTTATGTAAAAACAACTCAAGATTACGTTTCATGACTGGAATTGATAAATAACAACATTGACGGGAAAAAAACAATATTGAAGATCCAAATGAAAAATAGAGTATTTCCATTCTCAAGTCAAGAATCTAGAAAAATAATGATCTCCATATACATGTCTGCGGCATAAACATCAAGTTTATGGCACAAGCTTCTTGGACATCACAACTTTTATTCTATTAAAAAATTAACAAAGAATCATATTGTAGGACTACATGAAATTAATGGTTCCCTAGGTTTTTGTGAGACATGTCAGGTTGGAAAGTTCTGCATACATCCTTTCAACATAAGTACTTGGAAAGCAAAACAAAACTTAGAATTATTTCAAAGTGATTATGGGTCAATTCAAACAACCACCCTTATTGATAACAAATATTTTTAATTTTTTGTTGAAGATTATTGATGAGGCCTTCGGATATCGGTACCCCGAACCAGGTTAGGCCCGAGCCTTGCTAGGCTGGCCCAAGAGATGGAAGTCGAACCTGAAGGCCTCAGATCTAACTTCCAATAAATGTTCGACCCGACAATGATAGATGGACCCGAGAGACCGCTTGGTCCAAAAGCCCATACTCAGTGATCGGGGACCGATGGCCGATATTGCATATGGTCCATTGCTTCGGGGACTGATCCATCGGATCGGTCCAGACGGTTACAGCCTACGTATCTTGCGCTCTGAGCTCAACAACGCCTTCCACGCTTCGATCCTGATCACGCAAACTGTGTTTCAGTCCTTCTGACATCGGTGGGATGAAATGTCAATAACAACTCTGCCATTTATTCCAGAAGGCGCGGCGCGACTTTTGCTTGGCGAAAAGTCATACAAATCAGCTCGAAGACGGCTAATGTGATTAAGGAGGTTACAAATAGATCTTTGTAATATTAAAATATGTTAACACCTCTATAAAAGAGAGGCATAAGATACTGGAGATGATAAGGTGTGCCTAGCTTTCTGTCTATAATAAAATTTTTGATTAATGAATCAGCTAAGAGCATTTTCTACTCTTAGTCAGGTGGTTTTTTCCCTTCCTCCGAGGGGTTTTCTACTCTAAATCGTTGTGCCTAGCTTTTCCTTCCATATTCAATGTTTTCTACCATTTAAATAAATTCAAATCGAGTTCATTTTATTACGAACAGACGACTGTTGATACCCCTGGTTTTCTAACCACAACAATTATAGCAAGTATTGTTGAATTTATTTTATCACTAACCAATTTGAAGTGCTAAGTTGTTTCAAAAAATTCAAAGTTTTGTTGAGAATCAAAGCGTTGAAAGAATTGAGTGCATAACGACATATAACACAAGAGAGTACACATATGTGGAGCTGTCTGAAATTTGTAATCAAGAAGGCATCATACATCAGTTTACAGTCCCCTACATAGCGCAACAAAATGGAATAAGTGAGAGAAGTCTGAGAAGAAACCGAACTATAATGAATATGATTAGATGCTTATTGTATGCAAAGGAGGTATCAACAAAGTATTAGGTAGAAGCAACAAACAAGGCAGTCTACCTATTAAACCAATTACCAACGCATGACACATAATCCTGCAAAACTTTGTTTGTGCTTTGGCATAACAGAATACCAAATGTGGAACACCTAAAGAACTTTGGAAGCTTATGTTATGTGCATGTACCAAAAGAAAAATAAATAAGTTTGAAAAAAATGCAAATAAAGGGATACGTATGGGATATGGTGATTTCACTAAATGATACATGATTCTAGATTTAAGAAGAAAATAAAATTGTTCTAAGCAGAGATGTTGTCTTAGATGAAACGAAAATTGAATTTGTAACAAAAGGGAATCATAAAGCTCTGAAGAGGCTGTAAATAGCAAAGGAACAATTTTTTCTACTTTTCCCACATGGGAAATTGAGAAAGAAAATTGTGAGACTCTACATAGTATGACAAGAAAAATAAAAATTACAAGGGTAAGTATAGAGAAATATGTATGTTTAAATTATGATTACAATGTTATGTTGATAGAATTTATTAAATTTCTTGAAATATATGTTACATATCCTTAGACTTTGATCTATTTTAGAAAGGATGAAGGAAACTAAGAGTAACTAATATTGATTAGAAGCATTATTTTATAGTCAAATTTAATAAAACTATAGGTGTAATTGTATGATTGGATAGAATTTTGACATCTCTAGGGTACCACACGTGTGGTAGGCTGTTCTTTAGATAATCTTGAATATATTATGAGGTAAATAGACTATTTTTCATGAAAGTTTCGAGAGGTAGAAGCTAGAGAAGAGAAAAATACATCAAGGAAGAACAAATGTTGGTTTTGGTGGAATATTGTTCAATTTTAGGTTCCTATGATGTAAATGTTAAGGGTAGTGTGTTTGTCATCAGGAAATGACTTCTAAGATGTGGAATAATACTTTCAATTTTAGAAATCAGAAGAAAGTTAGATGTAAGTGACATGATTGAGTTTGAGATAATCTACAAATAGTTTTATAGCATCTATGTGCTTATGTGAAATGTGTGAATTTTCTGGTATAATTTGGTATATTATTTTGTGCAAAGTCATACATGGTTTTACTCCTTGTTAAGTCTATATTTTGGTAAAAATATGTTTGGTGCATGAAAGATTTCATAATACGATTTTATGCCCTATTTTCTAAAGTGTCGCAAAACTGTTTTTAATCTGCTGCAGTATCACATATAGTGGATTCAATTATTTTTATGGAACGTTTGAGAGCTCTGATTAACGTGATTTTTTTGCATATGGTAGCCACATGAGTTAGCATACACTAGAAATTTTGAAATGATTTTTGAAGGTAATATTGACTCTCCAAATAGATCTGGTGTGACAGGGTATCAAACTGCACTTCCTCTAATACATGCTATTTTTTGTAAATTGTAACTTGTTTATTTGAAAAATCGAGTGTTTGTGGACGCGCATCACTAGCAACATGGTTTTACCATGGTTTTGGCTAAAGAGCAGGCTAGCTTGTTGAGGAAAATATGGGGTACGACCCATAAAGTGGAAAAGAGCTCTTATATTATATGATCTGACCAAATCTTAGAGGTGTTGATGAGTTGGTTGCGCTTCTTGTCCATCTCTGAGGTGCGGTAGGATACGATTACGGTCTCTGAAACTATGGTGATACTAAAACCATGGTTTTAGAGGGGTTACCAGACCTTACATGGCAATTGAACGAAAATGAAGTGTTGTCATATTTGTTATTGTTTCATTATGTGATATTATGATTGTTTACATATGTGTGTTTCATTTGCATCGTATTTTTACTTATTTTAGACTCATGACCACTCCCCCCTATAGGTACTTTAGAGGAATATTAAAGGGTAGAAGATCAGTTGTCGACGTGTAAAAGAAACTATGTACTTTGTAAGATTTACGTTTAGCGCTTAGTATTATATAATAGTTTTTGTATTGTAGTTGTATAATGTTTTGAATATTAGTTGATATATGTATCTTTGCTTTTGTATATACGGATTTTAAATGAAATTAAAGAATAAATTCTACGATTTAAGCCTTGTGTTTCTTTCTAGAAGCACGTCGTGTCATGCATCTATTGTTTTATATGGTATGAATTAGGGGTATGACAAAAACATCACCCCCGAAAACGTAAGTGGAAAGGTTGATCACAAAATTCATAACTAACCATAAATTAAAACAAACACTGAAACACAAGAAGAGGCAAGAGAAAATGTACATCATATAACAGAAGAAGAGACATAGTACATGAGCTCAACATGAAATACAACCACAAAAATTGCACAAATAAAAAACTGATTAATCATATCTCTTAGAAAGTGAATCATTTGCAATGCTACATATAGAAAGAAGAGAAAGGAAACATATATGTATGAATCAAGCTCCACAAAAACTCTTTAAAATTCTTTCAAAGAAAATTAATGTCTTGAAGAAGAAAACACAACAATTTGCTCATATGAAGGTTCAGAAAATGAAATTTCAACAAACATGACATGAGGGTAAGGAGAATCAAATCATTAAAAGTATGATAAATCAATAGAAGAAGACAAAATAGTTCAATAATGTGAAGACTCGAGAAATGAAACCACTGAAAACAATGCAACTATAGTGGATATTGAATTGAAACCACAAAAATGCAGTGACTCGGAAGAAGAAACTCCTCCAAAGCAAGGTCTCAAAAGTTTGAAAGAAGTCTATAAAAAATGTATGAGCGTAAAAGAATCTAAAACTATCATCAAGGTACTTCAACATCCTGGATGGTCACAAACCATGAAAGATGAACTGGAAGTCATTGAAAAAAATTAGACAAGGAGCTTGGTTGAAAGACAAAAGAAAAAAATAATGAAGTTATTTGGGTATTTAGGACAAAATTAATTCCTGATGGATCGGTAAATAAACTCAAAGCACGATTGGTTGCAAAAACGCATTGTCAGAGAGAAGGAATAGACTACACTGAAACGTTATCCATTGTTGCAAGGTTGGACTCAATCAAGTTAATTATAGGATTAGCAGCATGCAAAAATTGGAAATTGTAACATTTAGATGTAAAGTCAACCTTTTTAAATGAAAATTTACAAGAGGAAGTGTACATCGCAGCCACAATGTTTCATACAAGGAGGATAAGAAAACAAATTACTCTTACTTCATTAAGCACTCTACGAACTCAAGCAAACCCTACAGAGTGGTATAGTAAACTAGACAATTATTTTTAGAATCAAAGTTTCAAGAGAAGCAAAAATGATAACACTTTACATTTTAGATTCAGAAAAACAATGAAAGTTAATAATCTCTTTATATGTGAATGACATCATGCTCACAGGCAACACTGAAGAACTGATCATGCAAAAAAATTAATGATTAATGCAAACCTTTGAGATGTGAGACCAAGGAGAATTGAGGTATTTTTTAGAAATAGAAGTATTGCAAATTGAGGAACACATATTTCTAGCTCAAACAAAATGCTCAAATGATTTAATTAGAAGTACAAATTGGAAAAAGCAAAGCATGCTTTAGTACCAATCTCCCAAGATGCTAAACATAATCCAAATCTTTATGAAGGAAACCAAATTATCTCATACCCACAAAATCTAGTAGAAATAAAACCTTACATAAATATAGTAGGCTTCTTGATGTACCTTTCAATCACAAGACATGATATCACGTTCTCATTAAGCACTCTATTCAGGTTTATGGCTAAATCTCACCAAAATCATTATGATGCAACAATTAAAATCCTTAAGTATTTAAAAAGTGAATTAAACATAGGATTAGTGTATAAAAAATCTATTAACCTCTCTCTTGAGTATTTTGTAGACCGTGACTATGTAGAGGACTATTTAGACTATAAATCCACTGGATACATCTTCAAATTTGGAGGACCAATCTTCTCTTGGAACAACAAAAAGCAAGAAGTAGTGACACAATAATCCTTCCAAGCAGAGTACATGGCTACAACAGTTGCGGGCAACAATGCCATATGGATACTAAAAATTTTTGTAGATCTACACGTCAAGATAGACAAACCAGTGGTGCCCAAGATTTACAATAAATCGGCTATTTTCATGACAACAAATCCAACCTTTTTCAGACAATTCAAGCACATCAATGTCAAATTCCATGTGCTAAGGTACTATGTCGAAGAAAGATTGATAACTCTAGAACAAGTCACATCAGACGAACAAGTTGTTCATCCATTGACTAAATTATTGTGCTCTAGACAATTTTGCTTACTCAAGAAACTTATGGGATTACAAGAGAAACCAAAAACTCATGAAATTGAGGAGAGAATGAATTAACTTATTAAGGAGGAGTGCTAAATGTTGATGAAGTGACCCTACTCCATTTTATCTCCCATGCACAAGATAGTGAGTTATTTGTAGAAGTCACGACAGATGTAAAGGAGAGGAAGATATAACATGGGCTAAAGAAAGAGGATGTAAGCAAACATGAGCCAACGGAAAAAAAACAAATGGATGCTTTGGACCTGAGGACCAACCCATCAAAGAATTCCACTAACCTTAATCTTCCTGAACAGCTAGATTTCTTACATTCACTCCAACGGCTAGTTTCCTGTTATTTGTCTACAAAGTGTATTCCTAGAAAGACTACCGAAATCAATACAACAAAATGCTCTTTTTTCCAAAACCTCAAAACCAAAAACAAAAATTAAAACCAAACCAAATATCATTGCCTCAAGTTCCTAGGAAAAAATCAAAGATCAAAGCTACTAGATCGTTAGCTACAAAACATCTTTCATTCTCATTCTTATAACTATATCTGGAGCAAAATTCACACCAGGCACAACTTCAAGCACTCAAGCAAAACACTTACCAAGGTTACGAGTTCAGTGGTTAATACCTCATTTCACAGATAAAGTAGAACACTGGCTTATTGATGTTGCACTTTTTTAGCAATCTCTTTCAATAAAACAAGCATGTAAGTTCTTGTCCTCCATATAATAACCAAGTTGAATCATGCTTGTTGTGGAGTCCACATTATTATCTTGATCACTTCACATGAATCAAAATTATCCAATAAATCAGTTCAATAAATCATTGTGTTGATTTCTGAAACCAAAAGATAATCAATTGCAACATTTATGTGGATTATGATTTTTCACTCGGCATGTGGTTTTTTCTCCAAAAAAAGCCTAGGCCGATGAGGGTGGTGAAACATATTAAATGATACTTAGTCTTACGCTCTTATGTTATCCTGCTTGATGAAGGAAGACAAGGAAAAAATTTTCATAAATGAAAACAAACGAACTGAGAGGTACTTAAGAGTTTGGCACACAATTCATTTCTCTATTATTCATTCATCAAATTCTATTATGGTATCAGAGCAAATGTGATGAATTGGGGCAAACAACATCGGCAGTGGATGTTGGCAGCGGGTTTTTGTTCTCTTTCTCGGAGGTTTTTCCTCCTTTTCAACGTAGTAGCAACATCACAGTCGAAGTGTTCATAGAACTCTTCACCTTGCCTAAAACTGAAAACAATTGTGTCGGAATAAGCCATATCGGTCTGTCACTCATCATCGGTACATTCTAATGTTAATTTTCCTATCGGTTTCATGCTTGGGCATATTCCTATTCAGCAGCCCAATGTTCCACTGTTTCATCTCGTATTTTCACTAGGTTTGATGACTTCATTCACTAGAGTATCTCATCCAGGGGGAGTTCATGCCCCATTAGACATGGATCATGGGGCATAGGACAATTGCACCCGGAGAGCACACCGGACAAGTTCTTCATCCGGTTGTGTTATGAGGTGATAATTACCATGAATTGATGATTGTGTTACGAGGAGATAATTACCAAGAATGGATAATTACCATGCGATGTGTTCTCATCACTAAATGTAAATTAGGATTCGTAGACGGATCTATCATGAAACCCGTTGCCAGAACCAAAATCTTTAACGAATGGCGTATGATCAACTCTATGGCGTGTGGGTGGATCCTAAACACACTAGAGTCAACTGTCCGATCTACTTTTGAATCAATAGAATCATCAAAGATATTGTGGGATGATATTTTTAAACGATTTTCCATGGGAAATAGACCACAAATCTATAAGTTGAATCATGACATCACTACTTTTAGATAAGGAGAAGATTTAGTGCCAACATATTTTGGACATCTTAAAAGGTCATGGTTCGAACTTCAACATTATGAACGGCCATTTTTTTGCTGTTGTAGCCATAGTGAATGTCTTTATCTCAAAGACTATTTTAATCGTCAAGAAGAGCAACGCTTGCATCAATTTCTCATGGGGCTCAATGATGGCATATAACATACGCTTATATCTCATATATTAACCTATGATTGAATTAGGTGTACTCAAGGATAGTTCGATAGGAAACACAATGTTCTGTTATTCGAAGTAAAGATGAACGTCGAGTCATTCAACATAAAAACCAACAACTTTTGGCGATCGTTTTACACAACTGTATTGTGAGACATGTGAGAAATCCGTACATAACATTGAAAAATGTTAGACGGTTGTCTGTTATCCAGAAGGATGGGGTGATCGAGAATCCAATGGCAGTCTTAGAATTCATGCAGCACAAGGGAGGTAATTCCCAAGCCACAAGAAATACGGGAACCAAAAGATGGAACAATATGAGACAAAGAGGGGGCTCGTCTGAATGCGGCTAATTGTGAATCTATTACAACCACCGAGGATTACCCATTCATAAATTCAGAGGTCTATATCCAAGGTTTCACGACAGATCACTCGGTGACAATATAGATGTTCTTCACTAATAGACAATCTGGTGATAAACCCACACCATCTGGTATGTCACTTCACACTTACTGGTTAATTGACTTAAGTACAATAATCATAGTTTATAAGAGAGTGATATAATGAGTAATTGGCTTAACCTAGTCTTTTTAATGTGATTCATTTTTTTTATGGATTGAGCTACACGTATACTCTCATGGTCCATCTAATTCTATTATATATCTCAAGCAATAAATTTGGTTTTGATTCATATATCTTCTCTTCTCTATGTGAGTTTTTATGAATGCCTAAAAATATATTTTTCTCGCATATCCTAGCATGTCTTAGACATGTTGAATATTTTCTTCAGTACTAGGTAAATCTAAACCTAAACCTAAACCTAAACCTAAATATGGAGAATGATTTCTTAGATTTTTGAAAATGTGTTATGACAATATATCCGGCAGTGTAGTGTGCCAAATATGTCCTGAAAATAGCACTCAATTTCACATACTTTTATTCAAACAAACCAATGGTATGATCAGTATATACAAGTCATTTTAAAACATAGTAATTGAGTAGTTATGCATATATACTATACTACTACCTTCTCTAGTAGAGTTATTGGGTTTGTTTGGTTCTCATATAAAAACTGCGGTGATGTACGGTGAGATGTTCAAATCGTGATTTTTTAAACGTACACAAAACAAAAGCAAATTTGCGTGCATTCATTGTTAAAAAAATCACAATTTCATCAAAGTTGTTAAAACCATTTGTGCCCTCATCGCGATTTAAGAAAATACTAATTTACCCTTAATTCTAATAATTAAAATTTGATGATATTTATTATTTTTTTTATATATATGGGTATATTACTATTTTTATATAAATCACGATCATGATATAACAGTTTTACCAAACATATTTAAAAATTCACGATCATCATATCTTTCCACCCCTCACCACATCTCATCACACCTCACTATTAAAAAATATAACCAAACAAACTCACTATATTAATTGGTGTTAATTAAAATATGAAACCCTATAATTTTCCCAAAGTATTTAATCAAATATTGATACTCCTTCAAGTTTTATTTAATGTTTTAAAAATGGGTACTAGCCAATATATCGGACAAGTTCATTGCATCAGTATATCTAATATGTATCGTGCATACCATATATGTAATAGATATTTACTATAATAATAAAGTAAATTAAATTATTAATATAGAGAAAATATATAGTTTTTAACCATTTTCAATTTATATTGCTCCTAATTCGAAAAAATGAAATATTCTAAAAACTTCATCTTTTTTTCCTAAATCAAACAAGTTAGATTCGACCTAACTCACACAAAACTTATATAGATCAGCATTTTGTTTAAATATCGGCCAAAACTGATACGCATTTTTGATATACCAAAAATTTAAAACATTTGTTTTATGTGGTGAGTAACGATTCATACTTGTTGAGATATGTTTTACTCAATATCACATAGTAATTGAGTGTTAATGAACAAGTTTAGGACACAAAATTTCCCATATTTTAACATCTCTGCCAATCATTTAATAATTGGAAAACATATAGTGTAAAAACAAATAAATAGTTTACCCACAACACATCACATGGACACATGTTATGGACATATCTGTCATCAGTGTTTATTTTTTTCAAATGCACATGTCCCATAAAAAATTCATAATAGCACCTGGGCTAAAGTTCCTTATTAAAAAATTTGTTTTTTATCATTGGAACACGTTATAGTCTTCTTTATATTATATGGATAAACAATCTAGGGATAAAGTTACAATCTATCCGGTTTCTTTTCCCTTTTTTCAAAAAAAAGGGATAAAAGTTACTCTAAATCGTAGCTTTGTAGTATGTGACATAATGAGATATTATCGGGAGAATTTGCAAAATAGCTATATATTAAAGATTCGTTTGCAAAATAATCTGTTTTGATAAAGGTTTTGCAAAATAGCATGTTTTCATAAAATATTTGCTAAATAGACTACGTTTATATATTTTAATAAAACTAAATCAAATAATTTATATTATATATATATATATATTAATTAAAAATATATAATAAATTAAATTACAATATAATAATATTAATAAAATATTATATCGAACGACACGTAAAATACCGGGTACTAATTGATATATTGTTCATACTCTAAAAATATATAATAAATTANCCTTTGGGGCAGTTGACGCCAAGCGAAGTAAGGGGCAGAGGCGGTGGCGTTCGCACTCCTCAGACACCCTCACTGTCTTCCGCTGCGGTGAGCGCTCCGCCGTTGGGCAATAACCCGTATATAGGACATAATGTCCAGAGTGTAGGGCACTATCGACCGTATTTTGGTGGGGTGCACAACCCGAACTTTGTGCCTAATACCCCTGGAAACATGTTGGGTACAGGGATAGTCCCTGCACCCTTTGATGTTAACAGAATCCCATATAGGGACACACAGGCGTGGGGGTTAGCACCCTCGGACCACTCCGGACTGATTATTCATGCAGTGGTTCTAAAAGGTGATAACTACGGTGAATGGGCACACGCCATGAAAATGGCATTGAGAACTAAAAGGAAATTGGGCTTCGTAGACGGAACTATTGCAGAACCGCACCCAGGAGTTGGGTTGAGCGAAGACTGGATAACTATTAACTCTCTAATTGTACAGTGGATTTTGAATACAATAGAGCCTCAAATTCGTTCTACAGTGTCTTTTATAGACTCGGCAAAACTGCTTTGGGAAGAATTGTACCAACGATATTCAATGGGAAATGGACCTAGAATTCATGAATTGAAAGGAGAACTTGCCTCTTGCCGTCAGAGAGGAGATAGTGTGGTTGAATACTTTGGTAAATTGCATAAGTTGTGGTGTGAATTGTCTACTTACGAGGACGGGTTTATTTGTTGCTGTAGACAGTCTACATGTGAATCTGCGAAAAAATTTCTACGTAGACAAGAAGATGAAAGAGTACACCAGTTCTTATTTGGGCTGGATGATGGAGTATATAGCACAGCTCGTTCAAATATTCTCAGCGCTGAAACTCTGCCTTCACTCAATCAGGCGTACTCCAAAATCATACTAGAAGAACGACACAAAACTTTGATCAAAGGAAAAGAGGAACGGCGTGAAATAGTTGGCTTCACTACTCATACAGATGTAACATAAAAACCACCAAGGGCTGTGTGTGTGGCATGCGAAATGACGGGACATACAATTGAGTATTGCTTCCCTGTTAATGGATATCCTGAATGGTGGGGCGATTGAGCTAGAATTCCAATCAAAAATTCTGCTGCCGTATTGGCATACCTTGGGTCAAAGGGTCGTGGAAACGGTCGTGAAAAAGGAAGAGGTCGAGGACGTGGTCGACACTCTGCCGGTCGACAGACGGTCGTCGCTGGTAAGGTGCCGACCGCCAATGCAACAACTGTCGATCAGACAGCCAATTCCCAGCTTGGTTTCTCTGACGAGCAGTGGACTTTTCTAAAAAACATCATCGCCTGCGCACCCACTTCCACCAAGTCACATCTCTCCTCGGGTATGTTTCTTAAAGGGTACTGGATTATAGACTCTGGTGCCAATCGTCATATGACAGGTGACCTGAGTTTGTTGTATGACGTTCGACCGATCGAACCACGCCATGTAACATTACCCGATAACAGGAAATCTGTAGCTTTACAGGCTGGGAAAGCTCGTATTTCGGCTGATTTGACTATCTGTGATGTTCTTTACATTTCAGATTTTGCACATAATCTTATGTCTGTCAGCCAGTTGCTCGTTGATCATTCGATGTTGGTGATCTTTACTCCTGAACTTTGTCTGTTGCAGGACCTAACTTCGAAGACCCCGATTGGGGTGGGCCATCAGAGTAACGGAGTTTATGGACTGCACTCACTGAAGGACGTTCGGGCGAATGTGGCTACACAAGCTAAGGAGGATGGATGGTTGTGGCACTGTCGATTGGGACACCCATCCAAGTCTGTTGTCTTGCATACTTCTCGAAATTTGTCTTTTTCTCCCGATCATAATTGCACTGCTTGTTTTGAAGCCAAACAAACCCGAGACTTTTTTCCTTCCAGTTTGAGTGTTAGTAATTCTTGTTTTGACTTAGTACATTGTGATCTTTGGGGACCCTATCGTTCTCCATCTACTTGTGGTGGATTTTATTTTTTAACTATTGTTGATGATTATTCTAGGGGGATCTGGCTTTATTTATTGTCTGATAAAACCCAGGTTACATCCACTGTTGTCGATTTCTTCGCCCTGATACAAAGCCAATTTGATCGTACCATTAAGTGTTTTCGCACTGATAATGGTACCGAATTCTTGACCCTTGCATCGTTCTTTTGTTCCAAAGGGGTGACTCATCAAACTACCGTTCCTTACACCCCACAACAAAATGGCCGGGTAGAGCGTAAACATCGACATATTCTAAACGTAGCTCGAGCCCTACGTTTTCATGCTTCTTTACCTGTTAGTTTTTGGGGGGAGTGCGTCCAGACCGCAGTATATCTCATAAATCGGATCCCTTCCCCAGTGCTCGGGAATCGCAGTCCCTATGAGGTTCTTCACAACCGACCTCCCCCGCTCTTACATCTCCGCGTCTTCGGATGCTTAGCCTTTGCATATAAATTACCTAAACCCACTGATAAATTTGCATCCAGAAGTCGCAGGTGCGTCTTCCTTGGCTACCCCGCTAATCAAAAAGGATGGCGCATGTATGATCTTGAGTCTAAGACTTTCTTTGTCTCAAGAGATGTTACTTTCTGTGAGACTGTTTTTCCCTTTGGGACTTCTCATTTGGCTCCTTGTCGACCTGTCACCTTGTCTCCTGATGGATCTGTCGATCATGTTGCTTCCCCTCTTGGGACGATCGACCTGACCACTTCGATGTTTGATCCTCCCTCGTCGTCTGATTCTTCCCCNTCTTCATCTATAGTTACATTTCTGCTTATTGTGACAGTACTAGATTTCAAACTGAGCACTCTATAGGCCTTTGACACATCAGAGTATCCAAGAAGGATACCAACTTCGGATTTTGCATCAAGTTTGCTTCTCTTCTCATTTGGCACATGAATGTAGCTCACACTGCCAAATATTCGAAGGTGACTCACACTTGGTTTCGTCCCATGCCAGAGTTCATAAGATGTGATTCCATTCGTTGCCTTGCTCCCAAGTCTATTCAGCAGATACACTGAGGTATTTACAGCCTCTCCCCAGAACTTAAGTGGCAGTTTCTTTTCGAATAACAAGCATCTGGTCATTTCCATTATCGTTCTGTTTTTTCTTTCACTGATTCCGTTCTGTTGAGGAGTGTAAGGGGCTGTCAGCTGATGAATAATTCATTCAGTGTTGCACAGATCGACAAAGTCTCTTTCCATATACTCACCACCATTATCGGATCTCAGTATTTTCAGTTTGCACCCGCTTTGTTTTTCTGCCATGGCCTTGAATATCTTAAAATAATATATAGCCTCAGATTTCTTTCTTAACAGATAAATCCACACATACCTGGTTAGATCATCAATAAAGGTAATGAAGTATTTGTTACCGCTTGGAGTTTGTTCTTTCATGTACCCACACACATCCGAATGGACCAAATGAAGCTTGTGAGAGCCTCTCCAGTTGCTGTCTGCGAATTTCAGTTTGCTAGCTTTTCCTTCTTGACATACTGCACAGATAGTTGAGTTAGATGTCAATAGAGGTAAATCCAGTACCTGCGTATGAAGTTTTGATATAGCTGCATGATGATAATGCCCAAGGCGTTTGTGCCACAAACTTGTGTTGTCTTGTGCAGAGAGGCAGATCATTGGTTTTTCGAGTGTTGAAAAAATTACAGGAAAGGTTCTTTTGTTTGCTTTAGCTTCTAGAACAGCTCCTCCACGTTTATCTCTGATGACAAAGGTTTTTTTATGGAATGAAACTTCAAGGTTTTCATCATCCACAAGTTGTCCTAGGCTCAGTAAGTTGTGAGGGCAAGCTTGAACCAGGAAAACATTTCTTATGGTGATTTTTCCTCTTCCGACAGTTACTTCGACATCCCCAACATAGTGTGATCTTGTGATTTGGCCATTTGCAACTTCAATCCACTTGTTGCATGGATCAAGTCTGCTGAAAATTGAAGCATCATTGGACATGTGGTTTGTGCTTCCACTGTCTAGCAGCCATACATCTTTGCTTGTCTTATATTCTTCGGTCTTTGTCATCAGCATGAGATGCAGATTTCCCATGTCTCCTTCAAGTTCTGTGGCCAGATTTGTAATTATTGTTTGAGATTGGTTTTGTGTTGCTCTCTTGACAAGGCAGACCTTTTCCAGGTGGCCTGATTGACGACAATAGGTACATTGGTTCGAAGGATACCACCAGCAGGATGCGGATTTGTGGTTTTTTTGTTTACAATGATCACATGGTGGATATGGACCTATTCTTTCTTTTGTTTCGCCATTGTTTGCATGAGATTGTTGTGGTCCCTTCATTTGAGTTCTGAATGCAAGCTCTCTTCCTTCTATCAGCCTTGAATTGAGTTTTGTTTCAGCACTCATCAGCATGTTGAGTAGGGCTTGAGGTGTGATATCCTGAAATTCCTTTGTGTATTCAACTGAAACAATGTGGGCGTCGAATCTTTCTGGCAAGCTTGACAGGATTTTATTTACCACTCTTTTTTCAGTCACTTCTTCTCCACATACTTTGAGTTTATTTGTGATTCTTGTGATTTTCTCAGAGAAGTCTTGTATGGTTTCCGAGGCATCCATCTTCAGGTTGTCAAACTGTCTCCAGAGCGCTCGACCTTCGACATGAGCATGGTCACTTCCGCCATATGTTAGCTTCAGTTTTTCCCACGCATGATATGGTGTGGAGCAGTCTACTAGGGTCATGTACACATCTTCTGAAATTGCACTGCATATGGTGTCCAGTGCTCGATGTTGTCGCAAGAGAGCTTCAATGTACGCAGTTCTTTCTGAGGAGTCCTCGGTTGGTTCAGTGGGAGGTTTGTTTTCGATAGCATTCCATAAATCCAATGCAAGTAAAGATTGTTTCATGCGAGTCGACCAGTAGTGATAGTTTCTTGAAGTGAGTAGAGGAACAGAGGAGGTAGACGAGCGGTTTGAAGTCATGGTCTGTGCACAGCGGATGGTAGAGTTGTGAGGAGATGGATCTAATGCAGAAAAGTAGGCTCCGATACCATGATGGTTTTCGANTTTGTGGCGACAAAGCCGAATGATATCCCACATAGGAATTACAACTAATAACATATTTGTTTTTAACGAAACCCTAGATTTTGGGATTTTTCTTCCTACAAGGAAACATCTCTAATCTGAAGCTTGAGAACAAATGTGCCTTCATCCGTCCGAATAAACAGAAAAAAGGGCACCTGAGGCCTCATCTGCGTCGTCGGGATCCAAGAACTTGTTGACACACGGAAAGTAGCGTGTTGCTTTCCATAATACGCTCCACATCGTACCTTGAGATATCGAAATTCGAAATCTTGCGTTTACACCTCGGAATTTGATCGCAGCAACATCGTAAGCTTCTGCAGCCTAAACCCTAAACCTGTTCATATTTAAAAATGATGGTTTTCGAACTTAATAGATAATGTTGTTTGGATATTTGGTTGGTGTTGTAGTTATGGTTGTGGGCTTGATTATGTTGTGAGTAGAGGTTGTACTGGTTGTAAGCTTGAGCATTTAATGTTACTGCTCATCATTGTAATATGAAAACAGAATATGAATACAGCAACGAAGGAAGTTTGTAAAGCATTTCAGAGGAAAAATTGAAGAACAGATAATTTGCCATGAAACACAGAGAAGAAAAGCTCTGTTTTAAACATATTACACATTTCCTAAAACATGAAAGAAAGGCAGCGACAGATGACTGGGCTTGTTGTGATATCATCTTTAAAACACAGAAACATGATAGAAATGTGCAGCTTCCATTCTCAGCATTGATCTTCTGAAATCGCACTCTCCAAAGAGGATCAATGCTGCTTTTGATTATGTTCTCAGCCCTCGTCCAGTTCTCTAAGATTCACGCCAAAATCCTTAGCTTGTTCAGGGAGAATTAAGGCCAGATCTGCAGCAAAATCCAACAAAAAAATTGCTTCTGGGTATTAAAGACTGCAGATTNCACATTACACATTTCCTAAAACATGAAAAGAAAAGTAGCGACAGATGACTGGGCTTGTTGTGATGTCATCTTTAAAGACACAGAAACATGATAGAAATGTGCAGCTTCCATTTTCAGCATTGATCTTCTGAAATCGCACTCTCCAATGCTGCTTTTGGTTATGTTCTCAGCCCTCGTCCAGTTCTCTAAGATTCACGCCAAAATCCTTAGCTTGTTCAGGGAGAATTAAGGCCAGATCTGCAGCATGATCCAACACTCCCCCTTGCTGTGGAGTGCCTCCTGATGTTAGTGCATGGATTCCACATAATGTTCGTAAATACTAGAATTGCTTTGGTCGAAGTGGTTTTGTGAGAATGCCAGCAAGTTGATCATCCGTTCTTACATACCTGACTTGAATAATACCTTCTTTGACATAATCCCTGAAAGCATGGAATTTAACTCGGATGTGTTTGGTTCTACCGAAACTTACTGGATTTTCTGCCATAGCCAACGCGGATTTGTTATCTATCCAAAGTGTGATGGGAGTCAGAAGCTTAATGCCAAGATCTTCAAATAATTTCCACAGCCACATAGCATGATTTGCCGCAGCCGCACCCGCAACGTATTCAGCTTCGGCAGTTGATTGAGCAACAATATATTGTTTCTTCGAATTCCAAGAAAAACATCCCGAACCAATTGAGAATAGGTAGCTTGTAGTACTTTTGCTATCTGCCTTATCAGCAGCAAAATCACTATCCACGAAACCATGTAATTCAATAGGGCGATTTCTTTCAAATTTCATTCCATAAGTTTGAGTCCCTGCCACATACTTTAGAACTTTTTTGGCTGAATGCAGGTGATTTTCGTGTGGTTCAGTCATGAAGCGAGATAAATAACTGACAGAGAACATAATATCAGGCCTTGTTGCTGCTAAATATAGAAGACTTCCTATCAAGCTTCGGTACAAGTGAACATCGGCCAGTTCTGAGTCATCATCTCTTCCGGGCTTGTTTTCTAAACTCAAATGAACTGGAGGAAAGTGTTCTTCGTTGGCTCCAAATCTCTTACAGAGTTCAGCTGAATATTTTTCTTGAGACAAACTGATGAATTGTTATTCTTGGTGTATTTCTATTCCTAGAAAGTAACTCATTAATCCAAGATCCGTCATTTCAAAAATGTTCATCAGTTTTTTCTTGAGTTCATTCACCTGCAATTCATCTTCACCTGTAATAAGAAGATCATCAACATATAAAGAAATAATTACATAAGCTCTTTCATTGTGACGGATTAGATAAACAGTTGGCTCGTTTTTACTCCTTTCAAAGCCCAATTCTAAGAATTGATTGTCGATCTTTGAGTACCACGCACGAGGAGCTTGCTTGAGACCGTATAAGGCTTTGTGCAGTTGATATACATCATGTTCATGTCCTTCCTTGATGAATCCAGGTGGTTGTTCGATGAATATTTTTTCCTCCAGAATTCCATTAAGAAAGGCAGACTTTACGTCCAAGTGGTGTACATTCCAACAGTTGCACGCTGCAATGCCGAGAAGAAGCTTGATGGTGTCTAGTCTTGCAACAGGTGCAAAAGTTTCGAGGTAGTCGATTCCTTGGAGCTGAGCAAAACCTTTAACTACCAGCCTGGCCTTTAATTTGTTTAGGCTGTCGTCTGCATTCAATTTAGTTCTGAAAATCCATTTGACACCTATAACTTTTCTGTTTTTTGGCTTGGTGACTAGAGACCAAGTGTTATGTTTCTCAATCATGGCCAACTCCTCAGTCATAGCATTTTTCCACCGGGAATCTGTCAATGCCATCTCCAGGTTGCATGGTTCCTTTTCTGTAATCATGTTGCATGATTCCAAAATTCTGAACAAACTTTTGTAGTGTCTAGGAGTATGATCAACGTTTTCATCACTATCATTGTGATTACTATCAGCGGCATCATTACCTGTATAATTTTCCATTTGCTGATGATCATCCTCATTGTTAATAAAGTCTGAATTTTCAGTAGATTCTGTGATGATAGTGTTGTTTGCATTTGGAGGTATATTATCTTCAATTTCGGTTTCTTCTTGTTCAGGCAGTTGTTGTTCAGGTGTATTCGTGGAAACATAAATCAATTGAGATGTTTCTCCAGTGGTATCTTCATCAGTTAGGCCATTGAGACAGCCATCAGTGCACATTTCTTCATCATCAGAGACAATCCTTTTTAACAACCAATCCCAATGTTTGTCTTCATCTATAGTTACATTTCTGCTTATTGTGACAGTACTAGATTTCAAACTGAGCACTCTATAGGCTTTTGACACATCAGAGTATCCAAGAAGGATACCAACTTCGGATTTTGCATCAAGTTTGCTTCTCTTCTCATTTGGTACATGAATGTAGCTCACACTGCCAAATATTCGAAGGTGACTCACACTTGGATTCGTCCCATGCCAGAGTTCATAAGATGTGATTCCATTCGTTGCCTTGCTCCCAAGTCTATTCAGCAGATACACTGAGGTATTTACAGCCTCTCCCCAGAACTTAAGTGGCAGTTTCTTTCCGAATAACAAACATCTGGTCATTTCCATTATCGTTCTGTTTTTTCTTTCACTGATTCCGTTCTGTTGAGGAGTGTAAGGGGCTGTCAGCTGATGAATAATTCCTTCAGTGTTGCACAGATCGACAAAGTCTCTTCCCATATACTCACCACCATTATCGGATCTCAGTATTTTCAGTTTGCACCCACTTTGTTTTTCTGCCATGGCCTTGAATATCTTGAAATAATATATAGCCTCAGATTTCTTTCTTAACAGATAAATCCACACATACCTGGTTAGATCATCAATAAAGGTAATGAAGTATTTGTTACCGCTTGGAGTTTGTTCTTTCATGTACCACACACATCCGAATGGACCAAATGAAGCTTGTGAGAGCCTCTCCAGTTGCTGTCTGCGAATTTCAGTTTGCTAGCTTTTCCTTCTTGACACACTGCACAGATAGTTGAGTTAGATGTCAATAGATGTAAATCCAGTACCTGCGTATGAAGTTTTGATATGGCTGCATGATGATAATGCCCAAGGCGTTTGTGCCACAAACTTGTGTTGTCTTGTGCAGAGAGGCAGATCACTGGTTTTTCGAGTGTTGAAAAAATTACAGGAAATGTTCTTTTGTTTGCTTTAGCTTCTAGAACAGCTCCTCCACGTTTATCTCTGATAACAAAGGTTTTTTATGGAATGAAACTTCAAGGTTTTCATCATCCACAAGTTGTCCTAGGCTCAGTAAGTTGTGAGGGCAAGCTTGAACCAGGAAAACATTTATTATGGTGATTTTTCCTCTTCCGAAAGTTACTTCGACATCCCCAACATAGTGTGATCTTGTGATTTGGCCATTTGCAACTTCAATCCACTTGTTGCATAAATCAAGTCTGCTGAAAATTGAAGCATCGTTGGACATGTGATTTGTGCATCCACTGTCTAGCAGCCATACATCTTTGCTTGTCTTATATTCTTCGGTCTTTGTCATCAGGATGAGATGCAGATTCCCCATGTCTCCTTCAAGTTCCGTGGCCAGATTTGTAGTTATTGTTTGAGATTGGTCTTGTGTTGCTCTCTTGACAAGGCAAACCTTTTCCAGGTGGCCTGATTGACGACAGTAGGTACATTGGTTCGAAGGATGCCACCAGCAGGATGCGGATTTGTGGTTTTTTGTTTACAATGATCACATGGTGGATATGAACCTATTCTTTCTTTTGTTTCGCCATTGTTTGCATGAGATTGTTGTGGTCCCTTCATTTGAGTTCTGAATGCAAGCTCTCTTCCTTCTATCAGTCTTGAATTGAGTTTTGTTTTAGCACTCATCAGCATATTGAGTAGGGCTTGAGGTGTGATATCCTGAAATTCCTTTGTGTATTCAACTGAAACAATGTGGGCGTCGAATCTTTCTGGCAAGCTTGACAGGATTTTATTTACCACTCTTTTTTCAGTCACTTCTTCTCCACATACTTTGAGTTTATTTGTAATTCTTGTGATTTTCTCAGAGAAGTCTTGTATGGTTTCCGAGGCATCCATCTTCAGGTTGTCAAACTGTCTCCAGAGCGCTCGACCTTCGACATGAGCATGGTCACTTCCGCCATATGTTAGCTTCAGTTTTTCCCACGCATGATATGGTGTGGAGCAGTCTACTAGGGTCATGTACACATCTTCTGAAATTGCACTGCATATGGTGTCCAGTGCTCGATGTTGTCGCAAGAGAGCTTCAGTGTACGCAGTTCTTTCTGAGGAGTCCTCGGTTGGTTCAGTGGGAGGTTTGTTTTCGACAGCATTCCATAAATCCAATGCAAGTAAAGATTGTTTCATGCGAGTCGACCAGTAGTGATAGTTTCTTGAAGTGAGTAGAGGAACAGAGGAGGTAGACGAGCGGTTTGAAGTCATGGTCTGTGCACAGCGGATGGTAGAGTTGTGAGGAGATGGATCTAATGCAGAAAAGTAGGCTCCGATACCATGATGGTTTTCGAACTTAATAGATAATGTTGTTTGGATATTTGGTTTGTGTTGTAGTTATGGTTGTGGGCTTGATTATGTTGTGAGTAGAGGTTGTACTGGTTATAAGCTTGAGCATTCAATGTTACTGCTCATCATTGTAATATGAAAACAGAATATGAATACAGCAACGAAGGAAGTTTGTAAAGCATTTCAGAGGAAAAATTGAAGAACAGATAATTTTCCATAAAACACAGAGAAGAAAAGCTCTGTTTTAAACACATTACACATTTCCTAAAACATGAAAGAAAGGCAGCGACAGATGACTGGGCTTGTTGTGATATCATCTTTAAAACACAGAAACATGATAGAAATGTACAGCTTCCATTCTCAGCATTGATCTTCTGAAATCGCACTCTCCAAAGAGGATCAATGCTGCTTTTGATTATGTTCTCAGTCCTCGTCCAGTTCTCTAAGATTCACGCCAAAATCCTTAGCTTGTTCAGGGAGAATTAAGGCCAGATCTGCAGCAAGATCCAACAGGCCTATGAGATATCACGGCAACGCGGCGAACTTCGAAGTCTACCATCGAAGAACTTCAACCAATCCCCAGTAAATATTTAATAAATTCGGTAACACCAAAACCCAAACTTCTCTTAGTAATACCAGTCACGACACTGATGCATCCCTGAGAAAAATCGTACCTAAAATTCATCAATATTTAATCCAAAAACGAAACTTTGAGATCCACTTACAGGATAAGCCCCGAAAAAAGAGCTCCAAGACACTAATTTGGTGAAAGTGCTCAGAAATACGTGGCATGACGGGATCTGAATCACCTTCGAAGGTGGATTTATTAGCCGCATTAGATAAGTCAACTATCTAAACTCTAAACAGTTCACCGCAAATGAATTGAAAGCAACGGCAGTCCTTTTCCAGCGCCACGGCCGATTCCAAGTGATCATTTTAGGGTTTTATACGATATCCTGCGAGTTTCATGAACATTTTTGTAAAAACAATTTTAAATCATTATATTGTCTATTAAAAATCCGTACAGAAAAAAATAATATTTTGTAATAAAATAATTCAGACATGTTCTCGTNATATTATAGTGTATTGTATTTTATGTAATTAATTTATATATTTTGAAAGTCAATTGATTTTTATTTTACCTCCTTTTTAGATAAAAGATTGAAAAAATGAGAATACAGAAACAATTAACACTTTGAATGGTTCATTAAATAGTCTAAGAGCCATGACATCAATGAATATTGGAAACTCTAAGACCGATCATGGAGCTCATAAATGTGAATAACATGCCAATTCAATTAGAAATGTGATGTTTTTTTCGTAAAGTGCGGACAACGGCGAGTTCCAAGTGAGTAAAAATCTAATTGAAAGTGTTTTGTATAAAGGCGATTATGTTGAGCTACTTTTTGAATATGGTAATTTGATCTACATCTCAAAAGATTACATAAGACGGCATGGCATGGTCATGTTAATTCGATTGCAGATGACTTCCAACAAACCATGTATTGCCTAAGAAATACACACTAATGTAATTTTTTTTTCAAAAATCCCTATTGTGTGACGACTAACGTCAATTAACGATGATTTCAATACCACTATACGCTGTCTCGGGACAAGAACGAAAACAAAATTTCAAAAAAGACTGACAAACGAGAAGTAAAAACGATTTTTAAATTTTCGAGAAAAAATTGCATATTTCCATGTGTCTATCTATACACACTAATGCCCATTTTGTTTTTCAAAAATCTATAATGCGAGACGACTTACGTCATTTAAGGAGGTTTTCAATATAACTATAACGCTTATGTGGACAAGTACGAAAAAAAGTTTCAAAAAAATCGATAAACGATAATTAAAACAAAATTGGGAATGAGAATATAAATGAGAATGAGAATGAGAATGAGAATGGCAGTGAGAATGAGAATGAGAATGAGAATGATGATGAAAATGACAGTGAGAATGAAACTAGAATGAAAATGAGAATGAGATTATAAATGACCTTGAGAATGAGAATGAGAATGAGAATGGAATGAAAATGATCGTGAGAATGCGAATGTAAATGACAATGAGAATGAAAACGAGAATGAGAATAATAAGAATGACAATATGAATGACCCGTGACTTGAGAATAAGAATGAAAATGAAAATGAAAATGAGAAATAGAATACAAATGCGAATGTGAATGAGAATGGGAATGGAAATGGAAATGGAAATGGAAATGTGAATAGGATTACAAATACTTATTTTGTAAATACGAATTAATTTTGTATAGAAGAGTGTAGAGGAAGTTACTCAATTTGGACTCGGGCTTGTAATGGTTTAGATCCAAAATTTATGGACCCAAGAAGAGTATGGAGGAAGCTACTTAATTTTAGTTCGGGCTTGTAATTGTTAGGGCCCAAAATTTAGGGTTTAGAGTTTAGAGTTTACGGTTTAGGGTTGAGGGTTAAGAGTTTAGGTTTAGGATTTAAAATTTAGGGTTTAGGGTTTTTAGGGTTTAGGGTTGAGAGTTGAGGGTTGAGGGTTGAGGGTTTTAGGGTATAAGATTTAGGGTTTAGGGTATAAATCTCACACCACACGTCGAAAACTATTTTGAATTCATAAGCATATATTCCATGTGTTTATATATACAAAAATGCATTTTTTTCAAGAAACACCCTCGTCGCGAGATTTAAATAATTTTTCGAGTAGATATATATACGTATACTAAATGTGTGTATAAATACAAAAAAAAAAATTCGAAAAAAATTTCACACGACACGTCGAAAACTATTTTGAACTCATACGCATAAATTCCATGTGTTTATATACACAAAAATGCATTTTATCCAGAAACCCCCTCATCGCGGGATTTTAATAATTATTCGAGGAGATGAATATACGTATACTGTATGTGTGTATAAATACAAGAAAAAAAAATTCGAAAAAAATCTCACACGACACGTTGAAAACTATTTTGAACTCATAAGCGTAAATTCCATGTGTTTATATACACAAAAAAGCATTTTTTCCAGAAACGCCCTCGTCGCGTGATTTAAATAATTTTTCGAGGAGATATATATACGTATACTGTATGTGTTTATAAATACAAGAAAAAAAAAATTTCGAAAAAAATCACACACGACATATCGAAAACTATTTTGAACTCATAAGCATAAATTTCATTTGTTTATATACACAAAAATACATTTTTTAAACAAATGCCCTTGTCACTTGATTTAAATAGGTTTTCGAGGTGATATATTTACGTATACTGTATGTGTACATAAATACAAGAAAAAAAATATAAAAAAAAATCTCACACGACACGTCGAAAACAATTTTGAACTCATAAGCATAAATTCCTATGTTTATATACAAAAATTGCATTTTATCAAGAAACGACGTCGTCGAGGGATTTAATTAATTTTTCGAGGAGATATATACACGTATAATGTATGTGTGTGTAAATACAGTAAAAAAAATTTGAAAAAAATCTCACACGACACGTCTAAAACAATTTTGAACTCATATGCATAAATTTCATGTGTTTATATACACAAAAATGAATTTTTTTCCAGAAACGACCTCGTTGCGGAATTTAAGTAATTTTTCGAGGAGATATATACACGTATACTGTATATGTGTGTAAATACACCAAAAAAAAATTCGAAAAATATCTCACACGACACGTCTAATATAATTTTGAACTCATATTCATAAATTCCATGTGTTTATATACACAAAAATGCATTTTTTCAAGAAACGACCTCGCCGCAGGATTTAATTATTTTTCGAGTACATATATACGCGTTTACTCTATGTGTGCGTAAATACACGAAAAAAATCTCACACGACACGTCTAATACAATTTTGAATTCATATTCATAAATTCCATGTGTTTATATACAGAAAAATGCATTTGTTCAAGAAACAACCTTGTCGCGGGTTTTAATTAATTTTTCGAGTATATATATACACGTATACTGTATGTGTTTGTAAATACACGAATAAAAACTTCGAAGAAAATCTCACACGACACGTCTAAAAAATTTTTGAACTCATATGCATAAATTCCATGTGTTTATATACACAAAAATTCATTTTTTACAGAAACGTCATCGGCGCGTGATTTAAATAATTTTTCGAGGAGATATAAATACAAACACTGTACGTGTGTGTAAATTCACGAACAAAAAATTTCGAAAAAATCTCACACGACACGTCAAAACAATTTTGAACTCATATGAATAAATTCCATGTGTTGATATACACAAAAATGCATTTTTTCCACAAACGACCTCGTCGCGTGATTTAACTAATTTTTTGAGGAGAAATATACACGTATAATATATGTGTGTGTAAATTCACGAAAAAAAAATTTCTAAAAAAATCTCACACGACACGTCTAAAACAATTTTGAACTCATACGCATAAATTCCATGTGTTTATATACACTAAAATGCATATTTTCAAGAAACAACCTCGTCGCGGGATTTAATTAATTTTTCGAGGAGATATATACACGTATAATGTATGTGTGTGTAAATACACAAAAAAAAAATTTCTAAAAAAATCTCACACGACACGTCTAAAACAATTTTGAACTCATATGCATAAATTCCATTTGTTTATATACAAAAAATGCATTTTTTCAAGAAACGACCTCGTCGCAGGATTTAATGAAATTTTCGAGGAGATATATACACGTATATTGTATGTGTGTGTATATACACAAAAAAAAATTTTCAAAAAAAATCTCACACGACACGGCTAATACAATTTTGAACTCATATGCATAAATTCCATGTGTTTATATACACATAAATGCATTTTTTTCAGAAACGACCTCGTCGTGGGATTTAGTTAATTTTTAGAGCATTTATATACACGTATACTGTATGTGAGTGTAAATACACGAAAAAAAAATTTCGGAAAAAATTTTGCACGAGACGTTAAAAACGATGTTGAAATATAAGCATAAATTCCATGTGTTTATATACACAAAAATGCATTTCTTCCAAAAACGCACTCGTCGCGAGATTTTAATCATATTTCGAGGTGAAATATATATATGTATACATTATGTGTGTATAAATACGTTAAAAAAGAATTTCGGAAAAAATCTCGCATGAGACGTTAAAAACGATTTTGAAATATAAGATTAAATTCCATGTGTTTAATGCATTTTTTTCCCAGAAACGCCCTCGTCGCGGGATTTTAATCATATTTCGAGGTGAAATATATACGTATACAGTATGTTTGTATAAATACGTGAAAAAAAAATGTCGGAAAAAATCTTGCACGAGACGTTAAAAACGATTTTGAAATATAAGCATAAATTTCAAGTGTTTATATACACAAAAATGCATTTTTTTGCAGAAACGCCCTCGTCGTGGGATTTTAATCATTTTTCGATGTGATATGTATACGTATAAAGTATGTGTGTATAAATACATAAATAAAAGATTTCGAATAAAATCTCGCACGAGACGTCAAATACGATTTTGAAATATAAGCATAAATTCCATTTGTTTAATGCATTTTATTTCAAGAAACGCCCTGGTCGCGGGATTTTAATCATATTTCAAGGTGTATATATACGTATGCAGTATGTGTGTATTATTACGTGAAAAATAAAATTCGAAAAAAATCTCGCACGAGACGTTAAGAACGATTTTGAAATATAAGCATAAATTCCATGTGTTTAATGCATTATTTTCCAAAAATGCCCTCGTCGCGTAATTTTATTCATTTTTCGAGGTGATATATATACGTATACAGTATGTTTGTATAAATACGTGAAAAAAAATGTCTGAAAAAATCTCGCACGAGACATTAAAAACGATTTTGAAATATAAGCATAAATTTCAAGTGTTAATATACACAAAAATGCATTTTTTTCCAAAAACGCCCTCATCGCGAGATTTTAATTATTTTTCAATGTGATATATATACGTATAAATTATGTGTGTATAAATACATAAATAAAAAATTTCGAAAAAAATCTCGCACGAGACGTCAAAACGATTTTGAAATATAAGCATAAATATCATGTGTTTAATGCATTTTTTTTGAAGAAACGCCCTGGTCGCAGGATTTTATTCATATTTAGAGGTGATATATATACATATACAGTATGTGTGTATTCTTTCGTAAAAAAAAAATTTCGAAAAAAATCTCGCACGAGATGTTAAAAACGATTGTGAAATATAAGCATTAATTCCATGTGTTTAATGCATTATATCAAAAAACAACATCGTCGCGTGATTTTAATTATATTTCGAGGTTATATATATACGTATACAGTATGTGTGTATTAATACGTGAAAAAAATTTAGGAAAAAATCTCGGACGAGACGTTGAAAACAAAATTGAAATATAAGCATGAATTCCATGTGTTTAATGCATTTTTTTTCCAGAAACGACCTCGTTGCGCGATTTTAATCATTTTATGAGGTGATATATATACGCATACACTATGCGTGTATTAATAAGTGAAAAAAAAATTGGAAAAAATATCGCATGAGACGTTAAAAATGATTTTTAAATATAACATATATTCCATGTTTAATGCCTTTTATTCCAGAAACGCCCTCGTCGCGGGATTTTAATCATATTTTGAGGATATAAATAAACATATACAGTATGTGCATATAAATTAGTGAAAAAAAAATTTCTGAAAAAATGTTGCACGAGACATTAAAAACGATTTTGAAATATAGGCATAAATTGCATATGTTTATATACAATAAAATAGATTATTTTCCAGAAACGCCCTCGTCCCGGGATTTTAATCATATTTCGAGGTGATATATATACGTATATAGTATGTGTGTATAAATACATCAAAAAAATTTCGGAAAAAATCTCACACGAGATGTTAAAAACGATTTTGAAATATAAGCGTAAATTTCATGTGTTTATATACACAAAAATGCATTTCTTTCCAGAAACGCTATCGTCGCGGGATTTTAATCATTTTTCGATGTGATATATATATGTATACAGTATGTGTGTATAAATGCATAAAAAAAATTTCGAAAAAAATCTCGCACGAGACGTCAAAAACGATTTTGAAATATAAGCATAAATTGCATGAGTTTAATGCATTTTATTACAGAAACACCCAGGTCGCGGTATTTTAATCATATAACGAGGTGATATATATAATTACACAGTATGTGCGTATCACTTTGCAAAAAAAAATTTCAAAAAAAATCTCGCACGACATGTTAAAAAGGATTTGAAATATTACCATAAATTCCATGTGTTTAATGCATTTTTTTTCCAGAAACACCCTCGTGGCGGGATTTTAATCATATTTTGAGGTGATATGTATACGTATATAGTATGTGTGTATAAATACATGAAAAAAATTTCGGAAATATCTCGCACGAGACGTAAAAAAGATTTTGAAATATAAGCATAAATTCCATGTGTATGTATACACAAAAATGCATTTTTTTACCGGAAACGCGGTCGTCGCGGGATTTTAATCATATTTCGAGGTGATAGATATACATATACAGTATGTGTGTATAAATACGTGAAAAAAAAATTTCGCAACAAATCTCGGAAAAGACATTAAAAACGATTTTGAAATATAGGCATAAATTGCATATGGATATATAAACAAAAATGGATTATTTTCCAGAAACGCCCTCGTCCCGGGATTTTAACCATATTTCGAGGTGATATATATTCGTATACAGTATGTGTGTATAAATAAATCAAAAAAAATGTCGGAAAAAATCTCACACGAGAAGTTAAAAACGATTTTGAAATATAAGCGTAAATTTCATGCGTTTATATACACAAAAATGCATTTTTTTCCAGAAACGCTATCGTCGCGGGATTTTAATCATTTTTCGATGTGATATATATACGTATACAGTATGTGTGTATAAATACATCAAAAAAATGTCGGAAAAAATCTCACACGAGATGTTAAAAACGATTTTGAAATATAAGCGTAAATTTCATGTGTTTATATACACAAAAATGCATTTTTTCCAGAAACGCTATCGTCGCGGGATTTTATTCATTTTTCGATGTGATATATATACGTATACAGTATGTGTGTATAAATGCATAAAAAAATTTCGAAAGAAATCTCGCACCAGACGTCCAAAACGATTTTGAAATATAATCATAAATTGCATGAGTTTAATGCATTTTATTACAGAAACACCGAGGTCGCGGTATTTTAATCATATAACGAGGTGATATATATAAGTACACAGTATGTGCGTATCACTTCGCAAAAAAAAATTTCAAAAAAAATCTCGCACGAGATGTTAAAAACGATTTGAAATATTACCATAAATTCCATGTGTTTAATGCATTTTTTTTCCAGAAACACCCTCGTGGCGGGATTATAATCATATTTTGAGGTGATATGTATACGTATACAGTATGTGTGTATAAATACATGAAAAAAATTTCGGAAATATCTCGCACGAGACGTAAAAAAGATTTTGAAATATAAGCATAAATTCCATGTGTATGTATACTCAAAAATGCATTTTTTTACCGGAAAAGCGGTCGTCGCGGGATTTTAATCATATTTCGAGGTGATAGATATACATATACAGTATGTGTGTATAAATACGTGAAAAAAAAATTTCGCAAAAAATCTCGGAAAAGACATTAAAAACGATTTTGAAATATAGGCATAAATTGCATATGTATATATAAACAAAAATGGATTATTTTCCAGAAACGCACTCGTCCCGGGATTTTAACCATATTTCGAGGTGATATATATACGTATACAGTATGTGTGTATAAATACATCAAAAAAAATGTCTGAAAAAATCTCACACGAGATGTTAAAAACGATTTTGAAATATAAGCGTAAATTTCATGTGTTTATATACACAAAAATGCATTTTTTTCCAGAAACGCTATCGTCGCGGGATTTTAATCATTTTTCGATGTGATATATATACGTATACAGTATGTGTGCGTATAAATGCATAAAAAAATTTCGAAAAAAATCTCGCACGAGACGTCCAAAACGATATTGAAATATAATCATAAATTGCATGAGTTTAATGCATTTTATTACAGAAACACCCAGGTAGCGGTATTTTAATCATATAACGAGGTGATATATATAAGTATACAGTATGTGCGTATCAACACGCAAAAAAAAATTTCAAAAAAAATCTAGCACGAGATGTTAAAAACGATTTGAAATATTACCATTAATTCCATGCGTTTAATGCATTATTTTCCAGAAACGCCCTCGTGGCGGGATTTTAATCATATTTCGAGGTGAAATGTATACGTATACAGTATGTGTGTATAAATACATGAAAAAAAATTTTGGAAATATCTCGCACGAGACGTAAAAAAGATTTTGAAATATAAGCATAAATTCCATGTGTATGTATACACAAAAATGCATTTTTTTACCGGAAACGCGGTCGTCACGGGATTTTAATCATATTTCGAGGTGATAGATATACATATACAGTATGTGTGTATAAATACGTGAATAAAAAATTTCGCAAAAAATCTCGAAAAAGACATTAAAAACAACATTGAAATATAATCATAATTTTCAAGTGTTTATATACACAAAAATGCATTTTTTGTTCCAATAACGCCCTCGTCGCGTTATTTTAATCATATTTAGAGGTGATAGATATATGTATACAGTTGGTGTGTATAAATTTGTGAAAAAAAATTTCGATAAAAATCTCGCACGAGACGTTAAAAACGATTTTAAAAAATAAGCATAAATTCCATGTGTTTAATGAATTTCTTTCCAGAAACGCATTCGTCGCACGATTTTTTTTTATTTTTCGAGGTGATACATATACGTATACAGTAAGTGTGTATTTATATGTGAAAAAAAATTTCGATAAAAGTCTGGCATGAGACTTTAAAAACGATTTTGAAATATAGGCACAAATTCCATGTGTTTAATTCATTTTTTTCCAGAAACATCGACGTCGCGAGATTTTAGTAATATTTCGAGGTGATATATATATGCATACAGTATGTGTGTATAAATACGTGAAAAAAAAATTTCGGAAAAAATCTCGCACAAGACGTTAAAAACGATTTTGAAATACAAGCATAAATTCCATGTGTTTATGTACACAAAAATGCATTTTTTTCCAGAAACGCCCTTGTCGCAGGATTTTAATTATTTTTCAATGTGATATATATACGTATACAGTATGTGCGTATAAACGCATAAAAAAAATTTCAGAAAAAACTCGCACGAGACGTCAAAAACGATTTTGAAATATAATCATAAATTCCTTGTGTTTAATGCATTATTTTACAGAAACGTCCTGGTCGCGAGATTTTAATCATATTTCGAGGTGATATATATACGTATACAGTATTTGTGTATTATTTCATGAAAATTTTTCTTTTAAAAAAATCTAGTACGAGACGTTAAAAACGATTTTGAAATATAAGCTTAAACTCAATGTGTTTAATACATTTTTTCGAGAAACGGCCTCGTTGCGGGATTTTAATCATTTTTCGATGTGATATATATACGTATACAGCATGTGTGTATAAATTCTTAAAAAAAAATTCCAAAAATAATCTCGCACGAGACATCAAAAACGATTTTTAAATATAAGTATAAATTCCATGTGTTTAATGCATTTCTTTACAGAAACGTCCTGGTCGCGAGATTTTAATCATATTTCGAGGTGATAAATATACGTATACATTATGTGTGTATTTTTACGTGAAAAGAAAATTTCGAAAAAAATATCGCACGAGACGTTAGGAACGATTTTGAAATATAAGAATAAATTCTATATGTTAAATTTATTTTTTTAGAAAAACGCCCTCGTCGCGCGATTTTAATCATTTTTTGAGGTGATATATATACGCATACAGTATGTGTGTATTAATTCATGAAAAAAAATTTCATAAAAAATATCGCACGAGTCGACAAAAATGAGGTTTAAGTATATGCATACATTCAATGTGTTGAATCCATTTTTTTCATGAAACGCACTCGTTGAGGGATTTTAATCATTTTTTGAGGTGATATATATACGAATATAGTATGTGTGTATAAATACGTGAAAAAAAATCTTTGCAAAATATCTCGCACGAGACGTTTAATAAGATTTTGAAATATATGCATAAATTCCATGTGTTTATACAAAAAAATGCATTTCTCTCCAGAAATGCCATCGTCGCGAGATTTTAATAATTTTTCGATGTGATAAATATACGTATACAGTATGTGTGTATAAATACGTGAAAAAAAGATTTCGTAAAAAGTCTCGCACGAGACGTTAAAAAAGATTTTGAAATATAAGCATAAATCCCATGTGTTTATATAAACAAAAATGCATTTTTTTCCAGAAACGCCCTCGTCGCGGATTTTAATCATATTTTGCGGAGCTATATATACGTATATAGTATATGTGTGTATATACATGAATAAAAAATTTCAAAAAAAATCTCACATGACACGTTTGAAACAATTTTGAACTCATATGCATAAATTCCATGTGTTTATATGCACAAAAATGCCTTTTTTTCAAGAAACGTCGTCGCGGGATTCAGCTAATTTTTCGACTATATACATACACGTATTCATTATGTGTGTGTAAATACACGAAAAAAAAATTCGAAAAAAATCGCACACGACACGCAAAAAGAATTTTGAACTCAAATGCGTAAATTCCATGTGTTTATATACACAAAAATGCATTTTTTCAAGTAACGACATCGTCGAGGGAATTAATTAATTATTCGAATATATATATACACGTATATAGTATGTATGTATAAATTCGCGAAAAAAAAATTTCGGAAAACACCTCGCACGAGTTGTTAAAAACGATTTTGGAATATAAGCATAAATTCCATGTGTTTAAAGCATTTTTTTCCATAAACCCCCTCGTCGCAGGTATTTAATCATTTTCAAGGTGATACGTATACGTATATAGTATGTGTGTACAAATACACGAAAAAAAACATTTCGGAAAAAATCTCGCACGAGTTGTTAAAAATGAATTTGAAATATAAGCATAAATTCCATGTGTTTAATGTATTTTTTTCCAGAAATGCCCTCGTCGCAGGTTTTTAATCGTTTTTCGAGGCTATATATATAGGTATATAATATGTGTGTATAAATACGCGAAAAAAAAATTTTGGAAAAAAACCTCGCACGAGTGGTTAAAATCTATTTTGTAATATAAGCATAAATTCCATGTGTTTAATGCATTTTTTTCCAGAAATGCCCTCGTCGCAGGTTTTTAATCCTTTCTCGAGGTGACAAATATACGTATATAGTATGTGTGTATAGATACGCGAAAAAATAATTTCGGAAAAAACCTCGCACGAGTGGTTAAAAACGATTTTGATATATAAGCATTAATCCCATGTGTTTAATGCGTTTTTTTTAAGAAACGCCCTTGTCGCACGTTTTTAATCATTCTTCGAGGTGACATATATACGTATATAGTATGAGTGTATAAATAA
The DNA here is from genome assembly GCA_009725065.1 of Utricularia reniformis. Lineage (NCBI taxonomy): Eukaryota > Viridiplantae > Streptophyta > Magnoliopsida > Lamiales > Lentibulariaceae > Utricularia > Utricularia reniformis. The sequence continues at coordinate 384,189 of RWGZ01000676.1, forward strand.
GTGAAAAAATAATTTTGGGAAAAAACCTCGCACGAGTCGTTAAAAACTATTTTGTAATATAAGCATAAATTCCATGTGTTTAATGCATTTTTTTACAGAAACGCCCTCGTCGTAGCTTTTTAATCATTTTTAGAGGTAATAAATATACGTATATAGTATGTGTGTACAAATACGCGAAGAAATAATTTCGGAAAAAACCTCGCACGACTGGGTAAAAACGATTTTGAAATATAACCATAAATTCCATGTGTTTCATGCATTTATTTCAAGAAACGCCCTCGTCGCAGGTTTTTAATCATTTTTCAGGAATACAAATACGTATATAGTATGTGTGTATAAATACGTTAAAAAAAAATTTCGGAAAAAAACTCGCACGAGTGGTTAAAAACGATTTTGAAAAATAAGCATAAATTCCATGTGTTTAATGCATTTTTTTCCAGAAACGCCCTGGTCGCAGGTTTTTAATCATTTTTCGAGGTGATATATATACGTATATAGTATGTGTGTATATATTCGTGAAAAAAATATTTTGGGAAAAACCTCGCACGAGTGGTTAAAAACGATTTTGTAATATTAGCATTAAATCCATGTGTTTAGTGCATTTTTTTTCCGTAAATGCCATAGTCGCAGGTTTTTAATCTTTCGTGAGGTGACATATATACGTATATAGTATGTTTGTATAAATACGTGAAAAAAAAATTTTGGGAAAAAACCTCGCACGAGTGGTTAAAAACTATTTTGTAATATAAGCATTAATTCAATGTGTTTAATGTTTTTTATCCCGAAACGCCCTCGTCACAGGTTTTTAATCATTATTCAAGGTGATAAATATATGTATATTGTATGTGTGTATATATTCGCGAAAAAATAATTTCAAAAAAAACCTCGCACTACTAGTTAAAAACGATCTTGATATATAAGCATAAATTCCATGTGTTTAATGCATTTATTTCAAGAAGCGCGATCGTCCAAGGTTTTTAATCATTTCTCGAGACTATATATACATATATAGTATGTGTGTGTAAATACGTTAAAAAAAAATTTTGAAAAAACCTCGCACGAGTGGTTAAAAACGATATTGAAATACAAGTATAAATTCCATGTGTTTAATTCATTTTTTTCCAGAAACTCCCTGGTCGCAGGTTTTTAATCATTTATCGAGGTGACAAATATATGTATATAGTATGTGTGTATAAATACGTAAAAAATAAATTTTGGGAAAAAACCTCGCACGAGTGGTTAAAAACTATTTTGTAATATAAGCATAAATACCATCTATTTTACGCATTTTTTTACAGAAACGCCCTCGTCGTAGGTTTTTAATTATTTTTCGAAGTGATATATATACGTATATAGTATGGTCGTATATATTCGCGAAAAAATAATTTTGGAAAAAACCTCGCACAACTGGTTAAAAACGATTTTGAAATATAACCTTAAATTCTTGTGTTTAATGCATTTTTTTCAAGAAACGCCATTGTCGCAGGTTTTTAATCCTTTTTCGAGATTATATATACGTATATGGTATGTGTGTATAAATTCGTTAAAAAAAAATTTTTGGAAAAAATCTCGCACGAGTGGTTAAAAACGATTTTGAAATATAAGCATAGATTACATGTTTTTAATGCATCTTTTTCCAGAAACGCCATCGTCGCTTGTTTTTAATCAGTTTTCGAGGTGATATATATACGTATAAATACGCGAAAAAAACTTTCGTAAAAATCCTAGAACGAGTGGTTGAAAACAATTTTGAAATATAAGCATAAATTCCATGTGTTTAATGCATTTCTTCCATAAACGCCCTCGTCGCACGTATTTAATCATTTTTCGAGGTGATATATATACGTATATAGTATGTGTGTACAAATACGCGAAAAAAAAATTTCGGAAAAAACCTCGCACGAGTGGTTAAAAGCGATTTTGAAATATATGCATAAATTCCATGTGTTTAATGCATTTTTTTCAAGAAATGCCCTCGTCGTAGGTTTTTAATCGTTTTTCGAGGCTAAATATATAGATATATAGTATGTGTGTATAAATACGCGAAAAAAAAATTTCGGAAAAACCTCGCACGTGTTGTTAAAATCTATTTTGTAATATAAGCATAAATTCCATGTGTTTAATGCATTTATTTCCATAAATGCCATCGTCGCATATTTTTAATCATTTTTCGAGGTGACATATATATGATGTAGTATGTGTGTAAAGATTCGCGAAAAAATAATTTCGGAAAAACCTCGCACGAGTGATTAAAAACGATTTTGAAATATAAGCATTAATCCCATGTGTTTAATTCATTTTTTTCAAGAAACGCCCTCGTCACACGTTTTTAATCATTTTTCGAGGTGACATATATACGTATATAGTATGAGTGTATAAATTCCTGAAAAAAAAATTTTGGGAAAAAACCTCGCACTAGTCGTTAAAAACTATTTTGTAGTATAATCATAAATTCCATGTGTTTAATGCATTTTTTTACAGAAATGCCCTCGTCGTAGGTTTTTAATCATTTTTCGAAGTAATATATATACGTATATAGTAAGTGTGTATAAATTTGGGAAAAAATAATTTCGGAAAAAACCTGGAACGACTGGTTAAAAACCATTTTGAAATATAACCATATATTCCACGTGTTTAATGCATTCTTATCAAGAAACGGCCACGTCACAGGTTTGTAATCATTTTTCGAGATTATATATACGTATATAGTATGTGTGTATAAATACGTTAAAAAAAAGTTTCGGAAAAAGACTCGCACGAGTGGTTAAAAACGATAATGAAATATAAGCATGAATTCCATGTGTATAATGCATTTTTTTACAGAAACGCCCTGGTCGCAGGTTTTTAATCATTTTTCGAGGTAATATATATACGTATATAGTATGTGTGTATATATACGTGAAAAAAAAAACTTTGGGAAAAACATCGCACGATTGGTTAAAAACATTTTTGTAATATAAGCATTAAATCCATGTGTTTAATGCATTTTTTTTCAAGAAATGCAATAGTCGCAGTTTTTTAATCATTCTTGAGGTGACATATATACATATATAGTATGTTTGCATAAATACGTGAAAAAAAAATTTTGGGAAAACCTCGCACGAGTGCTTAAAAACTATTTTGTAATATAAGCATTAATTCAATGTGTTTAATGCATTTTTATGCCGAAATGCCCTCGTCGCAGGTTTTTAATCATTTTCAAGGTGATAAATATATGTATATAGTATGTGTGCATATATTCGGGAAAAAATAATTCGAAAAAAACCTCGCACGACTGATAAAAACGATTTTGAAATAAAAACATAAATTCCATTTGTTTAATGCATTTTTATCAAGAAACGCCCTCGTCGAATTTTTTTAATCATTTTTCGAGATTATATATTCGTATATAGTATGTGTGTGTAAATACGTTAAAAAAAAATTTTGGAAAAAACCTAGCACGAGTGATTAAAAACTATTTTGAAATATAAGAATAAATTCCATGTGTTTAATGCATTATTTTGCAGAAACGCCCTGGTCGAAGGTTTTTAATCATTTTTCGGGGTGAAAAATATACGTATATAGTATGTGTGTATATATATGTGATAAAGAAATTTTTGGGAAAAAACCTCGCACGAGTGGTTAAAAACTATTTTGTAATATAAGCATAAATTCCATGTGTTTAACGCATTTTTTTACAGAAACGCCCTCATCGTAGGTTTTTAATCATTTTTCGTGGTGATAAATATACGTATATAGTATGTGTGTATAAATACGGGAAAATAAATTTTGGGAAAAAACCTCGCACGACTAGTCAATAACGATTATTGAAATATAACCTTAAATTCATTTGTTTAATGCATTTTTTTCAAGAAACGCCCTCGTCTCAGGTTTTTAATCATTTTTCGAGATTATATATACGTATATAGAATGTGTGTATATATTTGTTAAAAAAAAATTCGGAAAAAAACTCGCACGAGTTCTTAAAAACGATTTTGAAATATAAGAATAAATTCCATTTGTTTAATGCATTTTTTTCAAGAATGCCCTCGTCGCAGGTTTTTAATCATTTTTCGAGGTCATACATATACGTATATAGTATGTGCGTATAAATACGTGAAAATTTTTTTTTATGAAAAAACCTCGCACGAGTGGTTAAAAACAATTTTGAAATATAAGCATAAATTCGCATGCTTTTTATAATTTTTTGAGGTGATACATATACGTATATAGTATATGTGTATAAATACGTGAAAAAAAACATTTGGGAAAAAACCTCGCACGAGTGGTTAAAAACAATTTTGAAATATATGTATAAATTCCATGTCCTTAATGCATTTTTTTTAAAAATGCCCTCGTCGCAAGTTTTTAATCATTTTCAAAGGAGATATATATACATTTATAGTACATATGTATAAATACAGGTAAAAATTATTTCGGAAAAGACCTCGAACGAGTTGTTAAAACGATTGTGAAATATATACATATATTCCATGTGTTTAATGCATTTTTTTTTTGAAACGCCCTGGTCGCAGGTTTTTAATCATTAGTCGAGGTGGCATATATACGTATACATTATGTGTGTTTAAATACGTTAAAAAAATTTTTTTGAAAGAACCTCGCACGAGTGGTTAAAACAATTTTGTAATATAAGTATGAATTCAATGTGTTTAATGCATTTTTTCGAGAAATGCCCTCGTCGCAGATTTTTAATCATTTTTCGAGTTGATATATATACAAATATAGTATGTGTGTATAAATTAGCGATAAAATATTATCGGAAAAAACCTCGCACGATTGGTTAAAAACGATTTTGAAATACAAGCATAAATTACATGTGTTTAATGCATTTTTTTCAAGAAACACCCTCGTCGCAGGTTTTTATTCATTTCTCGAGGTGTCAAATATACGTATATAGTATGTGTGTATAGATACGTGAAAAAATAAATTCGGAAAAAACCTCGCACGAGTGGTTAAAAACGATTTTGAAATATACGCATAAATTCCATATGTCTAATGCTTTTTTATAGAAATTCCTCGTCGCAGATTTTTAATCATTTTTCGAGGTGATATATATACATATATAGTATGTATGTATAAATACGCGATAAAATAATTTCGTAAAAAACCTCGCACGAGTGATTAAAAATGATTTAGAAGTATAAGAAGAAATTCCATGTGTTTAATGCATTTTTTATTCCAGAAATGCCCTCGTCGCAAGTTTTTAATTGTTTTTCAAGGTGCCTTATACACGTATATAGTATGTGTGTATAAATACGTGAAAAAAAAATTATTGGAAAAAACCTCGCATTAGTGGTTAAAAACAATTTTGAAATAAAAGCATAAATTCGATTTGTTTACTGCATTTTTCTCCAGAAACACCCTCGTCGCAGGTATTTAAACATTTTCGAGGTCATATATATACGTATATAGTATGTGTTTATAAATACGTGAAAAAAAAATTTCGGAAAAAACTTCGCACGAGTGGTTAAAAACTATTTTGAAATATAAACATAAATTCCAATGTTTTTAATGCATTTTTTTCAAGAAACACCCTCATAGCATTTTTTAAATCATTTTTCGACGTGATAAATATACGTATATAGTATGTGTGTATAAATTCCTGAAAAAAATTTCGGAAAAAACCTCGCACGAGTGTTTAATAACGATTTTGAAATATAAGCATAACTTCCATGTGTTTAATGCATTTTTTTCAAGAAACTCCCTTGAAGCAGGGTTTTAATCATTTTCGAGGTCATATATATACGCTTATAGTATGTGTGTATAAATACGCAAAAAAAAAAATATCAGAAAAAACCTCGCACGAGTGGTTAAATACGATTTTGAAATATAAGCATAAATTCCATGTGTTTAATGCATTTTTTTCAAGAAACGCCCTCGTAGCACGTTTTTTATCATTTTTCGACGTGATAAATATACGTATATAGTATGTGTGTATAAATTTGCAAAAAAAAAATTTCGGAAAAAACCACGCACGTGTGGTCGAAAACGATTTTGAAATATAAGCATAAATTCCATGTGTTTAATGCATTTTTTTCAAGAAACGCCCTCGTAGCAGGTTTTTAATAATTTTTCGAGCACATAAATATACATATATAGTATGTGTGTATAAAGACGTGAAAAAAAAATTTCGGAAAAAACCTCGCATGAGTGGTTTAAAACGATTTTGAAATATAAGCATAAATTCCATGTGTTTAATGCATTTTTTTCAAGAAACGCCCTCGTAGCAGGTTTTTAATCATTTTTCGAGGTCATATATATACATATATAGTATGTGTGTATAAATACGCAAAAAAAAAATTTCGGAAAAAACCTCGCACGAGTGGTTAAAAACGATTTTGAAATATAAGCATACATTCCATGTGTTTAATGCATTTTTTTCAAGAAACGCCATCGTAGCAGGTTTTTAATCATTTTTCGAGGTCATATATATACATATATAGTATGTGTGTATAAAGACGTGAAAAAAAAATTTCGTAAAAAACCTCGCACGAGTGGTTAAAAACGATTTTGAAATATAAGCATATATTCCATGTGTTTAATGCATTTTTTTCAAGAAACGCCCTCGTAGCAGGTTTTTAATCATTNTCAAGAAACGCCGTCGTCGCAGGTTTTTATTCATTTTTCGAGGTGAAATTTATACGTATATAGTATGTGTGTATAAATACGCGAAAAAAAAATTAGCAAAAAACCTCACACGATTGGTTAAAAACGATTATGAAATATAAGAATAAATTCCATGTGTTTAATGCATTTTTTTCAAGAAACGCCCTCTTCGCAGGTTTTTAATCATTTTTCGAGGTGATATATATACGTATATAGTATGTGTGTATAAATTCGCGAAAAAAAAATTTCGGAAAGAACCTCGCACGATTGGTTAAAAACGATTTTGAAATATAAGCATAAATTCCATGTGTTTAATGCATTTTTTTCAAGAAACGCCCTCGTCGCAGGTTTTTATTCATTTTTCGAGGTGATATATATACGCATATAGTATGTGTGTATAAATACGCGAAAAAAAAATTTCAGGAAGAACCTCGCACGATTGGTTAAAAACGATTTTGAAATATAAGCATAAATTCCATGTGTTTAATGCATTTTTTTCAACAAACGTCCTCGTCGCATGTTTTTATTCATTTTTCGAGGTGATATATATACGTATATAGTATGTGTGTATAAATACGCGAAAAAAAAATTTGCAAAAAACCTCACACGATTGGTTAAAAACGATTGTGAAATATAAGAATAAATTCCATGTGTTTAATGCATTTTTTTCAGGAAACGCCATCGTCGCAGGTTTTTAATCATTTTTTGAGGTGAAATATATACGTATATAGTATGTGTGTATAAATTCTCGAAAAAAATATTTCGCAAAAAACCTAACACGATTGGTTAAAAACGATTTTGAAATATAAGCATAAATTCCATGTGTTTAATGGATTTTTTTCAAGAAACGTCCTCGTCGCGTATTTTTAATCATTTTTCGAGGTGATATATATACGTATATAGTATGTGTGTATAAATTCGCGAAAAAAAAATTTCGGAAAAAACCTCACACGATTGGTTAAAAACGATTTTGAAATATAAGCATAAATTCCATGTGTTTAATGCATTTTTTTCAAGAAACGCCCTCGTCGCAGGTTTTTAATCATTTTTCGAGGTGATATATATACGTATATAGTATGTGTGTATAAATACGCGAAACAAAAATTAGCAAAAAACCTCACACGATTGGATAAAAACGATTATGAAATATAAGAATAAATTCCATGTGTTTAATGCATTTTTTTCAAGAAACGCCCTCGTCGCAGGTTTTTAATCATTTTTCGAGGTGATATATATACGTATATAGTATGTGTGTATAAATACGCGAAAAAAAAAATTTAGGAAGAACCTCGCACGATTGGTTAAAAACGATTTTGAAATATAAGCATAAAATCCATGTGTTTAATGCATTTTTTTCAAGAAACGCCGTCGTCGCAGGTTTTTATTCATTTTTCGAGGTGAAATTTATACGTATATAGTATGTGTGTATAAATACGCGAAAAAAAAATTTGCAAAAAACCTCACACGATTGGTTAAAAACGATTTTGAGATATAAGAATAAATTCCATGTGTTTAATGCATTTTTTTCAAGAAACGCCCTCGTCTCAGGTTTTTATTCATTTTTCGAGGTGATATATATACGTATATAGTATGTGTGTATAAATTCGCGAAATAGAAATTTCGGAAAAAACCTCACACGATTGGTTAAAAACGATTTTGAAATATAAGCATAAATTCCATGTGTTTAATGCATTTTTTTCATGAAACACCCTCGTCGAGGGTTTTTAATCATTTTTCGAGGTGATATATATACGTATATAGTATGTGTGTATAAATTATCGAAATAAAAATTTCTTAAAAAACCTCGCACGATTGGTTAAAAACGATTTTGAAATATAAGCATAAAATCCATGTGTTTAATGCATTTTTTTCAAGAAACGCCGTCGTCGCAGGTTTTTAATCATTTTTCGAGGTGATATATATACGTATATAGTATGTGTGTATAAATTCGCGAAAAAAATATTTCGGAAAAAACCTCGCACGATTGGTTAAAAACGATTTTGAAATATAAGCATAAATTCCATGTGTTTAATGCATTTTTTTCAAGAAACGCCCTCGTCGCAGGTTTTTAATCATTTTTCGAGGTGATATATATACGTATATAGTATGTGTGTATAAATACGCGAAAAAAAAATTTCGGAAAAAACCTCGCACGAGTGGTTAAAAACGATTTTGAAATATAAGAATAAATTCCATGTGTTTAATGCATTTTTTTCATGAAACGCCCTCGTCGCAGGTTTTTAATCAATTTTCGAGGTGATATATATACGTATATAGTATGTGTGTATAAATACTCGAAAAAAATATTTCGCAAAAAACCTCACACGATTGGTTAAAAACGATTTTGAAATATAAGAATAAATTCCATGTGTTTAATGCATTTTTTTCATGAAACGCCCTCGTCGCAGGTTTTTAATCAATTTTCGAGGTGATATATATACGTATATAGTATGTGTGTATAAATTTGCGAAAAAAATATTTCGGAAAAAACCTCACACGATTGGTTAAAAACGATTTTGAAATATAAGCATAAATTCCATGTGTTTAATGCATTTTTTTCATGAAACGCCCTCGTCGCAGGTTTTTAATCATTTTTCGAGGTGATATATATACGTATATAGTATGTGCGTATAAATTCGCGAAAAAAAAATTTCTGAAAAAACCTCACACGATTGGTTAAAAACGATTTTGAAATATAAGAATAAATTCCATGTGTTTAATGCATTTTTTTCAAGAAACGTCCTCGTCGCAGGTTTTTAATCATTTTTCGAGGTGATATATATACGTATATAGTATGTGTGTATAAATACGCGAAAAAAAATTTCGCAAAAAACCTCACACGATTGGTTAAAAACGATTTTGAAATATAAGCATAAATTCCATGTGTTTAATGCATTTTTTTCAAGAAACGCCCTCGTCGCAGGTTCTTAATCATTTTTTGAGGTGATATATATACGTATATAGTATGTGTGTATAAATACGCGAAAAAAAAATTTCAGGAAGAACCTCGCACGATTGGTTAAAAACGATTTTGAAATACATGCATAAATTCCATTTGTTTAATGCATTTTTTTCAAGAAACGCCCTCGTAGTAGGTTTTTAATCATTTTTCGAGGTGATATATATACGTATATAGCATGTGTGTATAAATACGCGAAAAAAAAATTTTGCAAAAACCTCACACGATTGGTTAAAAACGAATTTGAAATATAAGCATTAATTCCATTTGTTTAATGCATTTTTTTCAAGAAACGCCCTCGTCGTAGTTTTGAATCATTTTTCGAGGTGATATATATACGTATATAGTATGTGTGTATAAATACGCGAAAAAAATATTTCGCAAAAAACCTCACACGATTGGTTAAAAACGATTTGAAATATAAGCATAAATTCCATGTGTTTAATGCATTTTTTTCAAGAAACGCCCTCGTCGCGGGTTTTTAATCATTTTTCCAGGTGATATATATACATATATAGTATGTGTGTATAAATACGCGAAAAAAAAATTTCGCAAAAAACCTCACACGATTGGTTAAAAACGATTTTGAAATATAAGCATAAATTCCATGTGTTTAATGCATTTTTTTCAAGAAACGCCCTCGTCGCAATTTTTTATTCATTTTTCGAGGTGATATATATACGTATATAGTATGTGTGTATAAATTCGCGAAAAAAAAAATTCGGAAAAAACCTCACACGATTGGTTAAAAACAATTTTGAAATATAAGCATAAATTCCATGTGTTTAATGCATTTTTTTCTTGAAACGCCCTCGTCGCAGGTTTTTAATCATTTTTCGAGGTGATATATATACGTATATAGTATGTGTGTATAAATTCGCGAAAAAAAAATTTCGGAAAAAACCTCGCACGATTGGTTAAAAATGATTTTAAAATATAAGCATCAATTCCATGTGTTTAATGCATTTTTTACAAGAAACGCCCTCGTCGCAGGTTTTTATTCATTTTTCGAGGTGATATATATACGTATATAGTATGTGTGTATAAATACGCGAAAAAAATATTTCGCAAAAAACATCACACGATTGGTTAAAAACGATTTTGAAATATATGCAAAAATTCCATTTGTTTAAAGCATTTTTTTCAAGAAACACCCTCGTCGCAGGTTTTTATTCATTTTTCGAGGTGATATATATACGTATATAGTATGTGTGTATAAATTCGCGAAAAAAAATTTCGGAAAAAACCTCGCACGATTGGTTAAAAACGATTTTGAAATATAAGCATAAATTCTATGTGTTTAATGCATTTTTTTCAAGAAACGCCCTCGTCGCAGGTTTTTATTCTTTTTTCGAGGTGATATTTATACGTATATAGTATGTGTGTATAAATACGCAAAAAAAAAAATTCGGAAAAAACCTCGCACGAGTTGTGAAAAACGATTTTGAAATATAAGCATAAAGTCCATGTGTTTAATGTATTTTTTTCAAGAAACGCCCTCGTCGCAGGTTTTTAATCATTTTTCGAGGTGATATATATACGTATATAGTATGTGTGTATAAATACGCGAAAAAAATATTTCGCAAAAAACCTCACACGATTGGTTAAAAACGATTTTGAAATATAAGCATAAATTCCATGTGTTTAATGCATTTTTTTCAAGAAACGCCCTCGTCGCAGGTTTTTAATCATTTTTCGAGGTGATATATATACGTATATAGTATGTGTGTATAAATACGCGAAAAAAAAATTTCGGAAAGAACCTCGCACGATTGGTTAAAAACGATTTTGAAATATAAGCATAAATTCCATGTGTTTAATGCATTTTTTTCAAGAAACGCCCTCGTCGCAAGTTTTTAATCATTTTTCGAGGTGACAAATATACGTATATAGTATGTGTGTATAAATACGCGAAAAAAAAATTTCGGAAAGAACCTCGCACGATTGGTTAAAAACGATTTTGAAATATAAGCATAAATTCCATGTGTTTAATGCATTTTTTTCAATAAACGTCCTCGTCGCAGGTTTTTATTCATTTTTCGAGGTGATCTATATACGTATATAGTGTGTGTGTACAAATACGCGAAAAAAAAATTTCTCAAAAAACCTCACACGATTGGTTAAAAACGATTTTGAAATATTAGCATTAATTACATGTGGTTAATGCATTTTTTTCAAGAAACGCCCTCGTCGAAGGTTTTAAATCATTTTTAGAGGTGATATATATACGTATATAGTATGTGTGTATAAATTTGAGAAAAAAGAATTTCGGAAAAAACCTCGCACGATTAGTTAAAAACGATTTTGAAATATAAGCATAAATTCCATGTGTTTAATGCAGTTTTTTCAAGAAACGCCCTCGTCACAGGTTTTTAATCATTTTTCGAGGTGATATATATACGTATATAGTATGTCGGTATAAATACGTGAAAAAAAAATTTCGGAAAAAACCTCGCACGATTGTTCAAAAAAAATTTTGAAATATAAGAATAAATTGCATGTGTTTAATGTATTTTTTTCAAGAAACGCCCTCGTCGCAGGTTTATACTCATTTTTCGAGGTGATATATATACGTATATAGTATGTGTGTATAAATACGCAAAAAAAAATTTCGGAAAAAACCTCGCACGATTGGTTAAAAACGATTTTGAAATATTAGCATTAATTCCATGTGTTTAATGAATTTTTTTCAAGAAACGCCGTTGTCGCAGGTTTTTAATCATTTTTCGAGGTGATATATATACGTATATAGTATGTGTGTATAAATACGCGGAAAAAAAATTTCGGAAAGAACCTCACACGATTGGTTAAAAACGATTTTGAAATATATGCATAAATTCCATGTGTTTAATGCATTTTTTTCAAGAAACGCCCTCGTCGCAGGTTTTTATTCATTTTTCGAGGTGATATATATACGTATATAGTATGTGTGTATAAATACGCAAAAAAAAAATTTCGGAAAGAACCTCGCACGATTGGTGAAAAACGATTTTGAAATATAAGCATAAATTCCATGTGTTTAATGCATTTTTTTCAAGAAACGCCCTCGTCGCAGGTTTTTACTCATTTTTCGAGGTGATATATATACGTATATAGTATGTGTGTATAAATACGCAAAAAAAAATTTCGGAAAAAACCTCGCACGATTGGTTAAAAACGATTTTGAAATATTAGCATTAATTCCATGTGTTTAATGAATTTTTTTCAAGAAACGCCGTTGTCGCAGGTTTTTAATCATTTTTCGAGGTGATATATATACGTATATAGTATGTGTGTATAAATACGCGAAAAAAATATTTCGGAAAAAACCTCGAATGAGTGGTTAAAAACGATTTTGAAATATAAGCATAAATTCCATGTGTTTAATGCATTTTTTTCAAGAAACACCCTCGTCGCAGGTTTTTAATCATATTTCGAGATTATATATATACGTATATAGTATGTGTGTATAAATACGCAAAAAAAAAATTTCGGAAAAAACCTCGCACGAGTGATTTATAACGATTTGGAAATATAAGCATAAATTCCATGTGTTTAATGCATTTTATTCAAGAAACGCCCTCGTCGCAGGTTTTTAATCATTTTTGAGATGATATATATACGTATATAGTATGTGTGTATAAATACGCGATAAAAAAATTTCGAAAAAAACCTCGCACGAGTGGTGAAAAACGATTTTGAAATATAAGCTTAAATTCCATGTGTTTAATGCATTTTTTTCAAGAAACGCCCTCGTCGCAGGTTTTTAATCATTTTTCGGGTTATATATATACGTATATAGTATGTATGTATAAATACGCGAAAAAAAAATTTCGAAAAAACCTCGCACGAGTGGTTTATAACGATTTTGAAATATAAGCATAAGTTCCATGTGTTTATTGCATTTATTTCAAGAAATACCCTCGTCGCAGGTTTTTAATCATTTTTCGAGGTGATATATATACGTATATAGTATGTGTGTATAAATACGCGAAAAAAAATTTCGGAAAAAACCTCGCACGAGTGGTTTATAACGATTTTGAAATATAAGCATAAATTCCATATGTTTAATTCATTTTTTTCAAGAAACGCCCTCGTCGCAGGTTTTTAATCATTTTTCGAGGTGATATATATACGTATATAGTATGTGTGTATAAATACGCGAAAAAAATATTTCGGAAAAAACCTCGAATGAGTGGTTAAAAACAATTTTGAAATATAAGCATAAATTCCATGTGTTTAATGCATTTTTTTCAAGAAACGCCCACGTCGCAGGTTTTTAATCAATTTTCGAGGTGATATATATACGTATATAGTATGTGTGTATAAATACGAGAAAAAAATATTTCGGAAAAAACCTCGCACGAGTGGTGAAAAACGATTTTGAAATATAAGCATAAATTCCATGTGTTTAATGCATTTTTTTCAAGAAACACCCTCGTCGCAGGTTTTTAATCATTTTTCGAGGTGATATATATACGTATATAGTATGTGTGTATAAATACCAGAAAAAAAAATTTCGAAAAAACCTCGCACGAGTGGTGAAAAACGATTTTGAAAAATAAGCCTAAATTCCATGTGTTTAATGCATTTTTTTCAAGAAACGCCCTCGTCGCAGTTATTTAATCATTTTTCGAGGTGATATATATAGGAATATAGTATGTGTGTATAAATTTGCGAAAAAAAAATTTCTGAAAAAACCTCGCACGAGTGGTTAAAAACGATTTTGAAATATAAGCATAAATTCAATGTGTTTAATGCATTTTTTTCAAGAAACGCCCTCGTCACAGGTTTTTAATCATTTTTCGAGGTGATATATATACGTATATAGTATGTGTGTATAAATACCAGAAAAAAAAATTTCAGAAAAAACCTCGCACGAGTGGTTAAAAACAACTTTGAAATATAAGCATAAATTCCATGTGTTTAATGCATTTTTTTCAAGAAACACCCTCGTCGCAGGTTTTTAATCACTTTTTGAGGTGATATATATACGTATATAGTATGTGTGTATAAATATGTGAAAAAAAAATTTCGGAAAAAACCTCGCACGAGTGGTNACGATTGGTTAAAAACGATTTTGAAATATAAGCATAAATTCCAAGTGTTTAATGCATTTTTTTCAAGAAACGCTCTCGTCCCAGGTTTGTAATCATTTTTCGAGGTAATATATATACGTATATAGTACGTGTGTATAAATTCGCGGAAATAAAATTTCGGAAAAAACCTTGCACGATTGGTTAAAAACGATTTTGAAATATAAGTATAAATTCCATGTGTTTAATGCATTTTTTTCAAGAAACGCCCTCGTCGAAGGTTTTTAATCATTTTTCGAGGTGATATATATACGTATATAGTATGTGTGTATAAATTGTAGAAAAAAAAATTTCGGAAAAAACCACGCACGATTGGTTAAAAACGATTTTGAAATATAAGCATAAATTCCAAGTGTTTAATGCATTTTTTTCAAGAAACGCCCTCGTCGCAGGATTTTAATCATTTTCCAAGGTGATATATATACGTATATACTATGTGTGTATAAATACGCGAAAAATAAATTTCGGAAAAAACCTTGCACGATTGGTTAAAAACGATTTTGAAATATAAGTATAAATTCCATGTGTTTAATGCATTTTTTTCAAGAAACGCCCTCGTCGAAGGTTTTTAATCATTTTTCGAGGTGATATATATACGTATATAGTATGTGTGTATAAATTCGAGAAAAAAAAATTTCGGAAAAAACCTCGCACGATTGGTTAAGAACGATTTTGAAATATAAGCATAAATTCCATGTGTTTAATGCATTTTTTTCAAGAAACGCCCTCGTCGAAGGTTTTTAATCATTTTTCGAGGTGATATATATACGTATATAGTATGTGTGTATAAATTCGAGAAAAAAAAATTTCGGAAAAAACCTCGCACGATTGGTTAAAAACGATTTTGAAATATAAGCATAAATTCCATGTGTTTAATGCATTTTTTTCAAGAAACGCCCTCGTCGCAGGTTTTTAATCGTTTTTCGAGGTGATATATATACGTATATAGTATGTGTGTATAAATTCGAGAAAAATAAATTTCGGAAAAAACCTTGCACGATTGGTTAAAAACGATTTTGAAATATAAGTATAAATTCCATGTGTTTAATGCATTTTTTTCAAGAAACGCCCTCGTCGCAGGTTTTTAATCATTTTTCGAGGTGATATATATACGTATATAGTATGTGTGTATAAATACGCGAAAAAAAAATTTCGGAAAAAACCTTGCACGATTGGTTAAAAACGATTTTGAAATATAAGCATAAATTCCATGTGTTTAATGCATTTTTTTCAAGAAACGCCCTCGTCGCAGGTTTTTAATCGTTTTTCGAGGTGATATATATACGTATATAGTATGTGTGCATAAATACGCGTTAAAAAAATTTCGGAAAAAACCTCGCAAGATTGGTTAAAAACGATTTTGAAATATAAGTATAAATTGCATGTGTTTAATGCATTTTTTTCAAGAAACGCCCTCGTCGCAGGTTTTTAATCATTTTTCGAGGTGATATATATATACGTATATAGTATGTGTGTATAAATACGCGAAAAAAAAATTTCGGAAAAAACCTCGCACGATTGGTTAAAAACGATTTTGAAATATAAGCATAAATTCCATGTGTTTAATGCATTTTTTTCAAGAAACGCCCTCGTCGCAGGTTTTTAATCATTTTTCGAGGTGATATATATACGTATATAGTATGTGTGTATAAATACGCGTTAAAAAAATTTCGGAAAAAAACCTCGCACGATTGGTTAAATACGATTTTGAAAAATTAGCATAAATTCCATGTGTTTAATGCATTTTTTCCAAGAAACGCCCTCGTCGCAGGTTTTTAATCATTTTTTGAGGTGATATATATACGTATATAGTATGTGTGTATAAATACGCGTTAAAAAAATTTCGGAAAAAACCTCGCACGATTGGTTAAAAACGATTTTGAAATATAAGCATAAATTCCATGTGTTTAATGCATTTTTTTCAAGAAACTCCCTCGTCGCAGGTTTTAATCATTTTTTGAGGTGAAATATATACGTATATAGTATGTGTGTATAAATACGCGAAAAAAACATTTCCGAAAAAAACCTCGCACGATTGGTTAAAAACGATTTTGAAATATAAGCATAAATTGCATGTGTTTAATGCATTTTTTCCAAAAAACGCCCTCGTCGCAGGTTTTTAATCATTTTTCGAGATGATATATATACGTATATAGTATGTGTGTATAAATACGCGAAAAAAAAATTTCGGAAAAAACCTCGCACGATTGGTTAAAAACGATTTTGAAATATAAGCATAAATTCCATGTGTTTAATGCATTTTTTTCAAGTAACGCCCTCGTCGCAGGATTTTAATAATTTTTCGAGGTGATATATATACGTATATAGTATGTGTGTATAAATACGCGATAAAAAAATTTCGGAAAAAACCTCGCACGATTGGTTAAACACGATTTTGAAATATAAGCATAAATTCCATGTGTTTAATGCATTTTTTTCAAGAAACGCCCTCGTCGCAGGTTTTTAATCATTTTTCGAGGTGATATATATACGTATATAGTATGTGTGTATAAATACGCGAAAAAAAATTTCGGAAAAAACCTCGAACGAGTGGTTAAAAACGATTTTGAAATATAAGCATACATTCCATGTGTTTAATGCATTTTTTTCATGAAACACCCTCGTCGCAGGTTTTTAATCATTTTTCGAGGTGATATATATACGTATATAGTATGTGTGTATAAATACGAGAAAAAAAATTTCGGAAAAAACCTCGAACGAGTGGTTAAAAACGATTTTGAAATATAAGCATAAATTCCATGTGTTTAATGCATTTTTTTCAAGAAACACCCTCGTCGCAGGTTTTTAATCACTTTTCGAGGTGATATATATACGTATACAGTATGTGTGTATAAATATGCGAAAAAAAAATTTCTAAAAAAACCTCGCACGAGTGGTGAAAAACGATTTTGAAAAATAAGCATAAACTCCATGTGTTTAATGCATTTTTTTCAAGAAACGCCCTCGTCGCAGGTTTTTAATCAATTTTCGACGTGATATATATATGTATATAGTATGCGTGTATAAATACGCGATAAAAAAATTTCAGAAAAAACCTCGCACGAGTGGTTAAAAACGATTTTGAAATATAAGCATAAATTCCATGTGTTTAATGCATTTTTTTCAAGAAACACCCTCGTCGCAGGTTTTTAATCACTTTTCGAGGTAATATATAAATGTATATAGTATGTGTGTATAAATACCAGAAAAAAAAATTTCAGAAAAAACCTCGCACGAGTGGTTAAAAACGATTTTGAAATATAAGCATAAATTCCATGTGTTTAATGCATTTTTTTCAAGAAACGCCCTCGTCTCAGGTTTTTAATCATTTTTCGAGGTGATATATATTGGTATATAGTATGTGTGTATAAATACGTGAAAAAAAAATTTCAGAAAAAACCTCGCACGAGTGGTGAAAAACTATTTTGAAATATAAGCATAAATTCCATGTGTTTAATGCATTTTTTTCAAGAAACGCCCTCGTCGCAGGTTTTCAATCATTTTTCAAGGTGATATATATACGTATATAGTATGTGTGTATAAATACGCGAAAAAAAAATTTCGGAAAAAACCTCGAACGAGTGGTTAAAAACGATTTTGAAATATAAGCATAAATTCCATGTGTTTAAAGCATTTTTTTCAAGAAACACCCTCGTCACAGGTTTTTAATCATTTTTCGAGGTGATATATATACGTATATAGTATGTGTGTATAAATTCGCGAAAAAAAAATTTCAGAAAAAACCTCGCACGAGTGGTTAAAAACGACTTTGAAATATAAGCATAAATTCCATGTGTTTTAATGCATTTTTTTCAAGACACGCCCTCGTCACAGGTTTTTAATCATTTTTCGAGGTAATATATAAATGTATATAGTATGTGTGTATAAATACCAGAAAAAAAAATTTTAGAAAAAACCTCGCACGAGTGGTTAAAAACGACTTTGAAATATAAGCATAAATTCCATGTGTTTAATGGATTTTTTTCAAGAAACGCCCTCGTCGAAGGTTTTTAATCATTTTTCGAGTTTATATGTATACGTATATAGTATGTGTGTATAAATACCAGAAAAAAAAATTTCGGAAAAAACCTCGCACGAGTGGTGAAAAACGATTTTGAAAAATAAACATAAATTCCATGTGTTTAATGAATTTTTTTCAAGAAACGCCCTCGTCTCAGGTTTTTAATCATTTTTCGAGGTGATATATATTGGTATATAGTATGTGTGTATAAATACGCGAAAAAAAAATTTCAGAAAAAACCTCGCACGAGTGGTTAAAAACGATTTTGAAATATAAGCATAAATTCCATGTGTTTAATGCATTTATTTCAAGAAACGCCCTCGTCGCAGGTTTTTAATCATTTTTCGAGGTGATATATATACGTATATAGTATGTGTGTATAAATTCGCGAAAAAAAAATTTAGGAAAAAACCTCGCACGAGTGGTGAAAAATGATTTTGAAATGTAAGCATAAATTCCATGTGTTTAATGCATTTATTTCAAGAAACGCCCTCGTCGCAAGTTTTTAATCATTTTTCGAGGTGATATATATACGTATATAGTATGTGTGTATAAATTCGCGAAAAAAAAATTTAGGAAAAAACCTCGCACGAGTGGTTAAAAATGATTTTGAAATGTAAGCATAAATTCCATGTGTTTAATGCATTTTTTTCAAGAAACACCCTCGTCGCAGGTTTTTAATCATTTTTCGAGGTGATATATATACGTATATAGTATGTGTGTATAAATTCGCGAAAAAAAAATTTCGGAAAAAACCTCGCACGAGTGGTTAAAAACGATTTTGAAAAATAAGCATAAATTCCATGTGTTTAATGTATTTTTTTCAAGAAACGCCCTCGTCGCAGGTTTTTAATCATTTTTCGAGGTGATATATATACGTATATAGTATGTGTGTATAAATACGCGAAAAAAAAATTTCGGAAAAAACCTCGCACGAGTGGTTAAAAACGATTTTGAAATATAAGCATAAATTCCATGTGTTTAATGCATTTTTTTCAAGAAACACCCTCGTCGCAGGTTTTTAATCATTTTTCGAGGTGATATATATACGTATATAGTATGTGTGTATAAATTCGCGAAAAAAAAATTTAGGAAAAAACCTCGCACGAGTGGTGAAAAATGATTTTGAAATGTAAGCATAAATTCCATGTGTTTGATGCATTTTTTTCAAGAAACGCCCTCGTCGCAGGTTTTTAATCATTTTTCGAGGTGATATATATACGTTTATAGTATGTGTGTATAAATCGCGGAAAAAAAATTTCGGAAAAAACCTAGAACGAGTGGTTAAAAACGATTTTGAAAAATAAGCATAAATTCCATGTGTTTAATGTATTTTTTTCAAGAAACGCCCTCGTCGCAAGTTTTTTAATAATTTTTCGAGGTGATATATATACATATATAGTATGTGTGTATAAATTCGCGATAAAAAAATTTCGGAAAAAACCTCGCACGAGTGGTTTATAACGATTTTGAAATATAAGCATAAATTCCATGTGTTTAATGCATTTATTTCAAGAAACGCCCTCGTCGCAGGTTTTTAATCATTTTTCGAGGTGATATATATACGTTTATAGTATGTGTGTATAATTTCGCGAAAAAAAAATTTCGGAAAAAACCTCGCACGAGTGGTGAAAAACGATTTTGAAATGTAAGCATAAATTCCATGTGTTTGATGCATTTTTTTCAAGAAACGACGTCGTCGCAGGTTTTTAATCATTTTTCGAGTTGATATACATACGTATATAGTATGTGTGTACAAATTCGGGAAAAAAAAATTTCGCAAAAAACCTCGCATGATTGGTTAAAAACGATTTTGAAATATAAGCATACATTCCATGTGTTTAATGCATTTTTTTCAAGAAAAGGCCTCGTCGCAGGTTTTTAATCATTTTTCGAGTTGATATATATACGTATATAGTATGTGTGTATAAATACGCGAAAAAACAATTTCGGAAAAAACCTCGCACGAGTGGTTAAAAACGATTTTGAAATATAAGCATAAATTCCATGTGTTTAATGCATTTTTTTCAACAAACGCCCTTGTCGCAGGTTTTTAATCATTTTTCGAGTTGATATATATACGTATATAGTATGTGTGTATAAATTCAGGAAAAAAAAATTTCGGAAAAAACCTCGCACGTGTGGATAAAAACGATTTTGAAATATAAGCATAAATTCCATGTGTTTAATGCATAATTTTCAAGAAACGCCCTCGTCGCAGATTTTTAATCATTTTTCGAGGTGATATATATACGTATATAGTATGTGTGTATAAATTCGTGAAAAAAAAATTTCGGAAAAAACCTCGAACGAGTGGTTAAAAACGATTTTGAAATATAAGCATAAATTCCATGTGTTTAATGCATTTTTTTCAAGAAACACCCTCGTCGCAGGTTTTTAATCATTTTTCGAGGTGATATATATACGTTTATAGTATGTATGTATAAATACGCGAAAAAAAAATTTCGGAAAAAGCCTCGAACGAGTGGTTAAAAACGATTTTGAAAAATAAGCATAAATTCCATGTGTTTAATGCATTTTTTTCAACAAACGCCCTTGTCGCAGATTTTTAATCATTTTTCGAGGTGATATATATACGTATATAGTATGTGTGTAGAAATTCGCACAAAAAAAATTTCGGAAAAAACCTCGCACGATTGGTTAAAAACGATTTTGAAATATAAGCATAAATTCCATGTGTTTAATGCATTTTTTTCAAGAAACACCCTCGTCGCAGGTTTTTAATCATTATTCGAGGTGATATATATACGTATATAGTATGTGTGTATAAATTCGCGTAAAAAAAATTTCGGAAAAAACCTCGCACGAGTGGTTAAAAACGATTTTGAAATATAAGCATAAATTCCATGTGTTTAATGCATTTTTTTCAAGAAACGCCCTCGTCGCAGGTTTTTAATCATTTTTCGAGGTGATATATATACATATATAGTATGTGTGTATAAATTCGCGATAAAAAAATTTCGGAAAAAACCTCGCACGAGTGGTTTATAACGATTTTGAAATATAAGCATAAATTCCATGTGTTTAATGCATTTTTTTCAAGAAACGCCCTCGTCGCAGGTTTTTAATCATTTTTCGAGGTGATATATATACGTATATAGTATGTGTGTATAAATACGCGAAAAAAAAATTTCGGAAAAAACCTCGCACGATTGGTTAAAAACGATTTTGAAATATAAGCATAAATTCCATGTGTTTAATGCATTTTTTTCAAGAAACGCCCTCGTCGCAGGTTTTTAATCATTTTTCGAGGTGATATATATACGTATATAGTATGTGTGTATAAATACGCGAAAAAAAAATTTCGGAAAAAACCTCGCACGAGTGGTTAAAAACGATTTTGAAATATAAGCATAAATTCCATGTGTTTAATGCATTTTTTTCAAGAAACGCCCTCGTAGCAGGTTTTTAATCATTTTTCGAGGTCATAGATATACGTATATAGTATGTGTGTATAAATACGCAAAAAAAAAATTTCGGAAAAAACCTCGCACGAGTGGTTAAAAACGATTTTGAAATATAAGCATAAATTCCATGTGTTTAATGCATTTTTTTCAAGAAACGCCCTCGTAGCAGGTTTTTAATCATTTTTCGAGGTCATAGATATACGTATATAGTATGTGTGTATAAATACGCAAAAAAAAAATTTCGGAAAAAACCTCGCACGAGTGGTTAAAAACGATTTTGAAATATAAGCATAAATTCCATGTGTTTAATGCATTTTTTTCAAGAAACGCCCTCGTAGCAGGTTTTTAATCATTTTTCGAGGTCATAGATATACGTATATAGTATGTGTGTATAAATACGCAAAAAAAAAATTTCGGAAAAAACCTCGCACGAGTGGTTAAAAACGATTTTGAAATATAAGCATAAATTCCATGTGTTTAATGCATTTTTTTCAAGAAACGCCCTCGTAGCAGGTTTTTAATCATTTTTCGAGGTCATAGATATACGTATATAGTATGTGTGTATAAATACGCAAAAAAAAAATTTCGGAAAAAACCTCGCACGAGTGGTTAAAAACGATTTTGAAATATAAGCATAAATTCCATGTGTTTAATGCATTTTTTTCAAGAAACGCCCTCGTAGCAGGTTTTTAATCATTTTTCGAGGTCATAGATATACGTATATAGTATGTGTGTATAAATACGCAAAAAAAAAATTTCGGAAAAAACCTCGCACGAGTGGTTAAAAACGATTTTGAAATATAAGCATAAATTCCATGTGTTTAATGCATTTTTTTCAAGAAACGCCCTCGTAGCAGGTTTTTAATCATTTTTCGAGGTCATAGATATACGTATATAGTATGTGTGTATAAATACGCAAAAAAAAAATTTCGGAAAAAACCTCGCACGAGTGGTTAAAAACGATTTTGAAATATAAGCATAAATTCCATGTGTTTAATGCATTTTTTTCAAGAAACGCCCTCGTAGCAGGTTTTTAATCATTTTTCGAGGTCATAGATATACGTATATAGTATGTGTGTATAAATACGCAAAAAAAAAATTTCGGAAAAAACCTCGCACGAGTGGTTAAAAACGATTTTGAAATATAAGCATAAATTCCATGTGTTTAATGCATTTTTATCAAGAAACGCCCTCGTCGCAGGTTTTTAATCATTTTTCGAGGTGATATATATTCATATATAGTATGTGTGTATAAATTCGCGATAAAAAAATTTCGGAAAAATCTCGAACGAGTGGTTAAAAACGATTTTGAAATATAAGCATAAATTCCATGTGTTTAATGCATTTTTTTCAAGAAACACCCTCGTCGCAGGTTTTTAATCATTTTTCGAGGTGATATATATACGTATATAGTATGTGTGTATAAATACGCGAAAAAAAAATTTCGGAAAAAACCTCGCACGAGTGGTGAAAAACGATTTTGAAATATAAGCATAAATTCCATGTGTTTAATGCATTTTTTATCAAGAAACGCCCTCGTCGCAAGTTTTTTAATCATTTTTCGAGGTGATATATATACATATATAGTATGTGTGTATAAATTCGCGATAAAAAAATTTCGGAAAAAACCTCGAACGAGTGGTTAAAAACGATTTTGAAATATAAGTACAAATTCCATGTGTTTAATGCATTTTTTTCAAGAAACACCCTCGTCGCAGGTTTTTAATGATTTTTCGAGGTGATATATATACGTATAGAGTATGTGTGTATAAATTCGCGAAAAAAAAATTTCGGAAAAAACCTCGAACGAGTGGTTAAAAACGATTTTGAAATATAAGCATAAATTCCATGTGTTTAATGCATTTTTTCAAGAAACACCCTCGTCGCAGGTTTTTAATCATTTTTCGAGGTGATATATATACGTATATAGTATGTGTGTATAAATACGCGAAAAAAAAATTTTGGAAAAAACCTCGCACGAGTGGTGAAAAACGATTTTGAAATGTAAGCATAAATTCTGTGTTTAATGCATTTTTTTCAAGAAACGCCCTCGTCGCAGGTGTTTAATCATTTTTCGAGTTGATATATATACGTATATAGTATGTGTGTATAAATTCGCGAAAAAAAAATTTCGGAAAAACCTCGCACGAGTGGTGAAAAACGATTTTGAAATATAAGCATAAATTCCATGTGTTTAATGCATTTTTTTCAAGAAACACCCTCGTCGCAGGTTTTTAATCATTATTCGAGGTGATATATATACGTATATAGTATGTGTGTATAAATTCGCGAAAAAAAAATTTCGGAAAAAACCTCGCACGAGTGGTTAAAAACGATTTTGAAATATAAGCATAAATTCCATGTGTTTAATGCATTTTTTTCAAGAAACACCCTCGTCGCAGGTTTTTAATGATTTTTCGAGTTGATATATATACGTAAATAGAATGTGTGTATAAATTCGCAAAAAAAAATTTCGGAAAAATCTCGAACGAGTGGTTAAAAACGATTTTGAAATATAAGCATAAATTCCATGTGTTTAATGCATTTTTTTCAAGAAACACCCTCGTCGTAGGATTTTAATGATTTTTCGAGGTGACATATATACGTATATAGTATGTGTGTATAAATTCGCAAAAAAAAAATTTCGGAAAAAACCTCGCACGATTGGTTAAAAACGATTTTGATATATAAGCATAAATTCCATGTGTTTAATGCATTTTTATCAAGAGACGCCCTCGTCGCAAGTTTTTTAATCATTTTTCGAGGTGATATATATTCATATATAGTATGTGTGTATAAATTCGCGATAAAAAAATTTCGGTAAAAACCTCGCACGAGTGGTTAAAAACGATTTTGAAAAATAAGCATAAATTCCATGTGTTTAATGCATTTTTTTCAAGAAAAGCCCTCGTCGCAGGTTTGTAATCATTTTTCGAGTTGATATATATACGTATATAGTATGTTTGTATAAATACGCGAAAAAAAAATTTCGGAAAAAGCCTCGCACGAGTGGTTAAAAACAATTTTGAAATATAAGCATAAATTCCATGTGTTTAATGCATTTTTTTCAAGAAACGCCCTCGTCGCAGGTTTTTAATCATTTTTCGAGGTGATATATATACGTATATAGTATGTGTGTATAAATTCGCGAAAAAAAAATTTTGGAAAAAACTTCGAACGAGTGGTTAAAAATGATTTTGAAATATAAGCATAAATTCCATGTGTTTAATGCATTTTATCAAGAAACACCCTCGTCGCAGGTTTTTAATCATTATTCGAGGTGATATATATACGTATATAGTATGTGTGTATAAATTCTCGATAAAAAAATTTCGGAAAAAACCTGGAACGAGTGGTTAAAAACGATTTTGAAATATAAGCATAAATTCCATGTGTTTAATGCATTTTTTTCAAGAAACACCCTCGTCGCAGGTTTTTAATGATTTTTCGAGGTGATATATATACGTATATACTATGTGTGTATAAATTCTCGATAAAAAAATTTCGGAAAAAAGCTCGAACGAGTGGTTAAAATCGATTTTGAAATATAAGCATAATTTCCATGTGTTTAATGCATTTTTATCAAGAAACACCCTCGTCGCAGGTTTTTAATCATTTTTCGAGGTGATATATATACGTATATAGTATGTGTGTATAAATTCGCGATAAAAAAATTTCGGAAAAAACCTCGCATGATTGGTTAAAAACGATTTTGAAATATAAACATAAATTCCATGTGTTTAATGCATTTTTTTCAAGAAACGCCCTCGTCGCAGGTTTTTAATGATTTTTCGAGGTGATATATATACGTATATAGTATGTGTGTATAAATTCGCGATAAAAAAATTTCGGAAAAAACCTCGCATGAGTGGTTTATAACGATTTTGAAATATAAGCATAAATTCCATGTGTTTAATGCATTTTTTTCAAGAAACGCCCTCGTCGCATGTTTTTAATCATTTTTCGAGGTGATATATATACGTATATAGTATGTGTGTATAAATTCTCGATAAAAAAATTTCGGAAAAAACCTCGCACTATTGGTTAAAAACGATTTTGAAATATAAGAATAAATTCCATGTGTTTAATGCATTTTTTTCAAGAAACACTCTCGTCGCAAATTTTTAATGATTTCTCGAGGTTATATATATACGTATATACTATGTGTGTATAAATTCGCGAAAAAAAAATTTCGGAAAAAACCTCGCATGAGTGGTTTATAACGATTTTGAAATATAAGCATAAATTCCATGTGTTTAATGCATTTTTTTCATGAAACGTCCTCGTCGCAGGTTTTTAATCATTTTTCGAGGTGATATATATACGTATATAGTATGTGTGAATAAATACGCGAAAAAAAAATTTCGGAAAAAACCTCGCACGAGTGGTGAAAAACGATTTTCAAATGTAAGCATAAATTCTGTGTGTTTAATGAATTTTTTTCAAGAAACGCCCTCGTCGCAGGTTTATAATAATTTTTCGAGTTGATATATATACGTATATAGTATGTTTGTATAAATACGCGAAAAAAAAATTTCGGATAAAACCTCGCACGAGTGGTTAAAAACAATTTTGCAATATAAACATAAATTCCATGTGTTTAATGCATTTTTTTCAAGAAACACCCTCGTCGCAGGATTTTAATGATTTTTCGAGGTGACATATATACGTATATAGTATGTGTGTATAAATTCGCAAAAAAAAAATTTCGGAAAAAACCTCGCACGATTGGTTAAAAACGATTTTGAAATATAAGCATAAATTCCATGTGTTTAATGCATTTTTATCAAGAAACGCCCTCGTCGCAAGTTTTTTAATCATTTTTCGAGGTGATATATATTCATATATAGTATGTGTGTATAAATTCGCGATAAAAAAATTTCGGAAAAAACCTCGCACGANTGTATGTATAAATCCACTAGAGAAAAAAATTTCGGAAAAAACCTCGCACGATTGGTTAAATACGATTTTGAAATATAAGCATAAATTCCATGTGTTAATGCATTTTTTTCAAGAAACGGCCTCGTCGAAGGTTTTTAATCATTTTTCGAGGTGATATATATACGTATATAGTATGTGTGTATAAATTCGGGAAAAAAAAATTTCGGAAAAAACCTCGCACGAGTGGTTTATAACGATTTTGAAATATAAGTATAAATTCCATGTGTTTAATGCATTTTTTCAAGAAACGCCCTCGTCGCAGGTTTTTAATCATTTTTCGAGGTGATATATATACGTATACAGCATGTGTGTATAAATCCGCGAAAAAAAAATTTCGGAAAAAACATCGCACGATTGGTTAAAAACGATATTGAAATATAAGCATAAATTCCATGTGTTTAATGCATTTTTTTCAAGAAATGCCCTCGTCGAAGGTTTTTTATCATTTTTCGAGGTTATATATATACGTATATAGTATGTGTGTATGATTTCGCGAAAAAAAAATTTCGGAAAAAACCTCGCACGAGTGTTTTATAACGATTTTGAAATATAAGCATAAATTCCATGTGTTTAATGCAATTTTTTCAAGAAACGCCCTCGGCGCAGGTTTTTAATCATTTTTTGAGGTGATATATATACGTATATAGTATGTGTGTATAAATCCGCGAGAAAAAAATTTCGCAAAAAACCTCGCACGAGTGGTTAAATACGATTTTGAAATATAAGCATAAATTCCATGTGTTTAATGCATTTTTTTCAAGAAACGCCCTCGTCGAAGGTTTTTAATCATTTTTCGAGATGATATATATACGTATATAGTATGTGTGTATAAATTCGGGAAAAAAAAATTTCGGAAAAAAATCGCACGATTGGTGAAAAACGATTTCGAAAAATAAGCATAAAATCCATGTGTTTAATGCATTTTTTTTCAAAAAACGCCTTCGTCGCAGGTTTTTAATCATTTTTCGAGTTAATATATATACGTATATAGTATGTGTGTATACATACGCGAAAAAAAAATTTCACAAAAATCCTCGCACGAGCGATTAAAAACGATTTTGAAATATAAGCATATATTCCATGTGTTTAGTGCATCTTTTTCAAGAAACGCCCTCGTCGCAGGTTTTTAAACATTTTTCGAGGTCATATATATACGTATATAGTCTGTGTGTATAAATTAGCGAAAGAAAAATTTCGGAAAAAACCTCGCACGAGTTGTTAAAAACGATTTTGAAATATAAGCATAAATTCAATGTGTTTAATGCATTTTTTTCAAGAAACGCCCTCGTCGCAGGTTTTTAATCATTTTTCGAGGTGATATATATACGTATATAGTATGTGTGTATAAATACGCGAAAAAAAAATTTAGGAAAAAACCTCGCACGATTGGTTAAAAACGATATTGAAATATAAGCATAAATTCCATGTGTTTAATGCATTTTTTTAAAGAAACGCCCCCGTCGCAAGTTTTTAATCATTTTTCGAGGTGATATATATACATATACAGTATGTGTGTATAAATACGCGAAAAAAAAATTTCGGAAAAATCCTCGCACGAGTGGTTAAAAACGATTTTGAAATGTAAGCATAAATTCCATGTGTTTAATGCATTTTTTTCAAGAAACGCCCTCGTCGCAGGTTTTAAATCATTTTTCGAGGTGATAAATATACATATACAGTATGTGTGTATAAATACGCGAAAAAAAAAATTCGGAAAAAACCACGCACGATTGGTTAAAAACGATTTCGAAAAATAAGCATTAATTCCATGTGTTTAATGTATTTTTTTTCAAGAAACGCCTTCGTCGCAGGTTTTTAATCATTTTTCGAGGTGACATATATACGTATATAGTATGTGTGTATAAATAAGCAAAAAAAAATTTCGGAAAAAACGTCGAACGATTGGTTAAAAACGATGTTGAAATATAAGCATAAATTCCATGTGTTTAATGCATTTTTTTCAAGAAACGCCCTCGTGAAGGTTTTTAATCATTTTTCGATGTGATATATATACGTAAAATGTATGTGTGTATAAATTCGGGAAAAAAAAATTTCGGAAAAAACCTCGCACGAGTGGTTTATAACGATTTTGAAATATAAGCATAAATTCCATGTGTTTAATGCATTTTTTTCAAGAAACGCCCTCGTCGCAGGTTTTTAATCATTTTTCGAGGTGATATATATACGTATACAGTATGTGTGTATAAATACGCGAAAAAAAAATTTCGCAAAAAACCTCGCACGAGTTGTTAAAAACGATTTTGAAATATAAGCATAAATTCCATGTGTTTAATGCATTTTTTTCAAGAAACGCCCTCGTCGCAGGTTTTTAATCATTTTTCGAGGTGATATATATACATATACAGTATGTGTGTATAAATACGCGAAAAAAAAATTTCGCAAAAAACCTCGCACGAGTTGTTAAAAACGATTTTGAAATATAAGCATAAACTCCATGTGTTTAATGCATTTTTTTCAAGAAACGCCCTCGTCGCAGGTTTTTAATCATTTTTCGAGGTGATATATATACATATACAGTATGTGTGTATAAATACGCGAAAAAAAAATTTCGCAAAAAACCTCGCACGAGTGGTTTATAACGATTTTGAAATATAAGCATAAATTCCATGTGTTTAATGCATTTTTTTCAAGAAACGCCCTCGTCGCAGGTTTTTAATCATTTTTCGAGGTGATATATATACATATACAGTATGTGTGTATAAATACGCGAAAAAAAAATTTCGCAAAAAACCTCGCACGAGTTGTTAAAAACGATTTTGAAATATAAGCATAAACTCCATGTGTTTAATGCATTTTTTTCAAGAAACGCCCTCGTCGCAGGTTTTTAATCATTTTTCGAGGTGATATATATACGTATATAGTATGTGTGTATAAATACGCGATAAAAAAATTTCGAGAAAAACCTCGCACGAGTGGTGAAAAACGATTTTGAAATATAAGCATAAATTCCATGTGTTTAATGCATTTTTTTCAACAAACGCCCTCGTCGCAGGTTTTTAATCATTTTTCGAGGTTATATATATACGTATATAGTATGTGTGTATAAATACGCGAAAAAAAAATTTCGGAAAAAACCTCGCACGAGTGGTTTATAACGATTTTGAAATATAAGCATAAATTCCATGTGTTTAATGCATTTTTTTCAACAAACGCCCTCGTCGCAGGTTTTTAATCAGTTTTCGAGGTGATATATATACGTATATAGTATGTGTGTATAAATACGAGAAAAAAAAATTTCGGAAAAATCCTGGCACGAGTGGTGAAAAACGATTTTGAAATATAAGCATAAATTCCATGTGTTTAATGCATTTTATTCAAGAAACGCCCTCGTCGCAGGTTTTTAATCATTTTTCGAGGTGATATATATACGTATATAGTATGTGTGTATAAATACGCAATAAAAAAATTTCGAGAAAAACCTCGCACGAGTGGTGAAAAACTATTTTGAAATATAAGCATAAATTCCATGTGTTTAATACATTTTTTTCAACAAACGCCCTCGTCGCAGGTTTTTAATCATTTTTCGAGGTTATACATATACGTATATAGTATGTGTGTATAAATACGGGAAAAAAAAATTTCGGAAAAAACCTCGCACGAGTGGTTTATAACGATTTTGAAATATAAACATAAATTCCATGTGTTTAATGCATTTTTTTCAAGAAACGCCCTCGTCGCAGGTTTTTAATCATTTTTCGAGGTGATATATATACGTATATAGTATGTCTGTATAAATACGAGAAAAAAAAATTTCGGAAAAATCGTCGCACGAGTGGTGAAAAACGATTTTGAAATATAAGCATAAATTCCATGTGTTTAATGCATTTTTATCAAGAAACACCCTCGTCTCAGGTTTTTAATCATTTTTCGAGGTGATACATATACGTATATAGTATGTGTGTATAAATACGCAAAAAAAAAATTTCGGAAAAAACCTCGAACGAGTGGTTAAAAACGATTTTGAAATATAAGCATAAATTCATGTGTTGAATGCATTTTTTTCAAGAAACACCCTCGTCGCAGGTTTTTAATCATTTTTCGAGGTGATATATATACGTATATAGTATGTGTGTATAAATACGCGAAAAAAAAATTTCGGAAAAAACCTCGCACGAGTGGTGAAAAACGATTTTTAAATATAAGCATAAATTCCATGTGTTTAATGCATTTTTTTCAAGAAACACTCTCGTCGCAGGTTTTTAATCATTTTTCGAGGTGATATATATACGTATATACTATGTGTTTATAAATACGCGAAAAAAAAATTTCGGAAAAAACCTCGAACGAGTGGTTAAAAACGATTTTGAAATATAAGCATAAATTTCATGTGTTTAATGCATTTTTTTCAAGAAACACCCTCGTCGCAGGTTTTTAATCATTTTTCGAGGTGATATATATACGTATATAGTATGTGTGTATAAATACGAGAAAAAAAAATTTCGGAAAAAACCTCGCACGAGTGGTGAAAAACGATTTTGAAATATAAGCATAAATTCCATGTGTTTAATGCATTTTTTTCAAGAAACACCCTCGTCGCAGGTTTTTAATCATTTTTCGAGGTGATATATATACGTATATAGTATGTGTGTATAAATACGAGAAAAAAAAATTTCGGAAAAAACCTCGCACGAGTGGTGAAAAACGATTTTTAAATATAAGCATAAATTCCATGTGTTTAATGCATTTTTTTCAAGAAACACCCTCGTCGCAGGTTTTTAATCATTTTTCGAGGTGATATATATACGTATATAGTATGTGTGTATAAATACGAGAAAAAAAAATTTCGGAAAAAACCTCGCACGAGTGGTGAAAAACGATTTTAAATATAAGCATAAATTCCATGTGTTTAATGCATTTTTTTCAAGAAACGCCCTCGTCGCAGGTTTTTATTCATTTTTCGAGGTGATATATATAGGTATATAGTATGTGTGTATAAATTCGAGAAAAAAAAATTTCGGAAAAAAACTTGAACGAGTGGTTAAAAACGATTTTGAAATATAAGCATAAATTTCATTTGTTTAATGCATTTTTTTCATGAAACGCCCTCGTCGCAATTTTTTAATCATTTTTCGAGGTGATATATATATGTATATAGTATGTGTGTATAAATACGAGAAAAAAAAATTTCGGAAAAAAACTTGAACCAGTGGTTAAAAACGATTTTGAAATATAAGCATAAATTCCATGTGTTTAATGCATTTTTTTCAAGAAACGCACTCGTCGCAGGTTTTTAATCATTTTTCGAGGTGATATATATACGTATATAGTATGTGTGTATAAATACGCGAAAAAAAAAATTCGGAAAAAACATCGAACGAGTGGTTAAAAACGATTTTGAAATATAAGCATAAATTCCATGTGTTTAATGCATTTTTTTCAAGAAACACACTCGTCGCAGGTTTTTAATCATTTTTCGAGGTGATATATATACGTATATAGTATGTGTGTATAAATACGCGAAAAAAAAATTTCGGAAAAAACCTCGCACGATTGGTTAAAAACGATTTTGAAATATAAGCATAAATTCCATGTGTTTAATGCATTTTTTTCAAAAAACGCCCTCGTCGAAGGTTTTTAATCATTTTTCGAGGTGATATATATACGTATATAGTATGTGTGTATAAAATCGCGAAAAAAAAATTTCGGAAAAAACCTCGCACGATTGGTTAAAAACGATTTTGAAATATAAGCATAAATTCCATGTGTTTAATGCATTTTTTTCAAGAAACGCCCTCGTCGCAGGTTTTTAATCATTTTTAGTGGTGATATATATACGTATATAGTATGTGTGTATAAATACACGAAAAAAAAATTTTGGAAAAAACCTCGCACGATTGGTTAAAAACGATTTTTAAATATAAGCATAAATTCCATGTGTTTAATGCATTTTTTTCAAGAAACGCCCTCGTCGCAAGTTTTTAATCATTTTTCGAGGTGATATATATACGTATATAGTATGTGTGTATAAATTCGCGAAAAAAAAATTACGGAAAAAACCTCGCACGATTGGTTAAAAACGTTTTTGAATTATAAGCATAAATTCCATGTGTTTAATGCATTTTTTTCAAGAAACGCCCTCGTCGCAGGTTTTAATCATTTTTCGAGGTGATATATAAACGTATATAGTATGTGTGTATAAATTACGCGAAAAAAAAATTTCAGGAAAAACCTCGCACGATTGGTTAAAAACGATTTTGAAATATAAGCATAATTTCCATTTGTTTAATGCATTTTTTTCAAGAAACGCCCTCGTCGCAGGGTTTTAATCATTTTTCGAGGTGATATATATACGTATATAGTATGTGTGTATAAATTAGCGAAAAAAAATTTTGGAAAAAACCTCGCACGATTGGTTAAAAACGATTTTGAAATATAAGCATAAATTCCATGTGTTTAATGCATTTTTTTCAAGAAACGCCCTCGTCGCAGGTTTTTAAACATTTTTCGAGGTTATATATATACGTATATAGTATGTGTGTATATATTCGCGAAAAAAAAATTTCGGAAAAAACCTCGGACGATTGGTTAAAAACGATTTTGAAATATAAGCATAAATTCCATGTGTTTAATGCATTTTTTTTAAAAGAAACGCCCTCGTCGCAGGTTTTTAAACATTTTTCGAGGTGATATATATACGTATATAGTATGTGTGTATAAATACGCGAAAAAAAAATTTCGGAAAAAACCTCGCACGATTGGTTAAAAACGATTTTGAAATATAAGCATAAATTCCATGTGTTTAATGCATTTTTTTTAAAAGAAACGCCCTCGTCGCAGGTTTTTAAACATTTTTCGAGGTGATATATATACGTATATAGTATGTGTGTATATATTCGCGAAAAAAAAATTTCGGAAAAAACCTCGGACGATTGGTTAAAAACGATTTTGAAATATAAGCATAAATTCCATGTGTTTAATGCATTTTTTTAAAGAAACGCCCTCGTCGCAGGTTTTTAAACATTTTTCGAGGTGATATATATACGTATATAGTATGTGTGTATATATTCGCGAAAAAAAAATTTCGGAAAAAACCTCGGACGATTGGTTAAAAACGATTTTGAAATATAAGCATAAATTCCATGTGTTTAATGCATTTTTTTCAAGAAACGCCCTCGTCGCAGGTTTTTAATCATTTTTCGAGGTGATATATATACATATATAGTATGTGTGTATAAATTAGCGAAAAAAAAATTTCGGAAAAAACCTCGCACGTTTGGTTAAAAACGATTTTGAAATATAAGCATAAATTCCATGTGTTTAATGCATTTTTTTCAAGAAACGCCCCCGTCGAAGGTTTTTAATCATTTTTCGAGGTGATATATATACATATATAGTATGTGTGTATAAATTAGATAAAAAAAAATTTCGGAAAAAACCTCGCACGATTGGTTAAAAACGATTTTGAAATATAAGCATAAATTCCATGTGTTTAATGCATTTTTTTCAAGAAACGCCCTCGTCGAAGGTGTTTAATCATTTTTCGAGGTGATATATATACGTATATAGTATGTGTGTATAAATTATCGAAAAAAAAATTTCGGAAAAAACCTCGCACGTTTGGATAAAAACGATTTTGAAATATAAGCATAAATTTCATGTGTTTAATGCATTTTTTTCAAGAAACGCCCTCGTCGAAGGTTTTTAATCATTTTTCGAGGTGATATATATTTGTATTTCGTATGTGTGTATAAATTAGCGCAAAAAAAATTTCGGAAAAACCTCGCACGATTATTTAAAAAATATTTTGAAATATAAGCATAAATTCCATGTGTTTAATGCATTTTTTTCAAGAAACGCCCTCATCGCAAGTTTTTAATCATTTTTCGAGGTGATATATATACGTATATAGTATGTGTGTATAAATACGCGAAAAAAAAATTTCGGAAAAAACCTCGCACGATTGGTTAAAAACGATTTTGAAATATAAGGATAAATTCCATGTGTTTAATGCATTTTTTTCAAGAAAAGCCCTCGTCGCAGGTTTTTAATCATTTTTCGAGGTGATATATATACGTATATAGTATGTGTGTATAAATACGCGAAAAAAAAATTTCGGAAAAAACCTCGCACGATTGGTTAAAAACGATTTTGAAATATAAGCATAAATTCCATGTGTTTAATGCATTTTTTTCAAGAAACGCCCTCGTCGAAGGTTTTTAATCATTTTTCGAGGTGATATATATACGTATATCGTATGTGTGTATAAA
Source organism: Utricularia reniformis (assembly GCA_009725065.1). Taxonomy (NCBI): domain Eukaryota; kingdom Viridiplantae; phylum Streptophyta; class Magnoliopsida; order Lamiales; family Lentibulariaceae; genus Utricularia; species Utricularia reniformis. The sequence goes on from RWGZ01000676.1 coordinate 419,447, forward strand.
TTAGCGCAAAAAAAATTTCGGAAAAAACCTCGCACGATTAGTTAAAAACGATTTTGAAATATAAGCATAAATTCCATGTGTTTAATGCATTTTTTTCAAGAAACTCCGAATGGGGAGTTGCTTTGGGTCTGCTGGACAGGTTCAGTAAGGGGAGGAAATTAACCTCCTAGAGGAGTGCTTTCCTAAAGGACTTCCGCCTTTACGGAGAGCAGAACCCAGACAACGTACAGGCGAACGTGTCTGGGGAAGATATTATGGAAAGTATCCTCGACCTCACCACTAAGGTAACTTTCACTTAACATGAAGCCCCGAAGTTTCATCTTTTAAAATGTGTTATCTTATGCAGATGTTGAGGAAAGCCTTCACAACTGCTATCACCGTCTTATATTTCAAAATGCAGATTTTTTTCAAGAAACGCCCTCGTCGCAGGTTTTTAATCATTTTTCGAGGTGATATATATACGTATATAGTATGTGTGTATAAATACGCGAAAAAAAAATTTCGGAAAAAACCTCGCACGATTAGTTAAAAACGATTTTGAAATATAAGCATAAATTCCATGTGTTTAATGCATTTTTTTCAAGAAACGCCCTCGTCGCAGGTTTTTAAACATTTTTCGAGGTGATATATATACGTATATAGTATGTGTGTATAAATAAGCGAAAAAAAAATTTTGGAAAAAATCTCGCACGATTGGTTAAAAACGATTTTGAATTATAAGCATAAATTCATGTGTTTAATGCATTTTTTTTCAAGAAACGCCCTCGTCGAAGGTTTTTAATCATTTTTCGAGGTGATATATATACGTATATAGTATGTGTGTATAAATACGCGAAAAAAAAATTTCGGAAAAACCTCGCACGATTGGTTAAAAACGATTTTGAAATATTAGCATAAATTCCGTGTGTTTAATGCATTTTTTCCAAGAAACGCGCTCGTCGCAGGTTTTTAATCATTTTTCGAGATGATATATATACGTATATAGTATGTGTGTATATATTTCGGAAAAAACCTCGCACGATTCGTTAAAAACGATTTTGAAATATAAGCATAAATTTCATGTGTTTAATGCATTTTTATCACGAAACGCCCTCGTCGAAGGTTTTTAATCATTTTCGAGGTTATATATATACGTATACAGTATGTGTGTATAAATACGCGAAAAAAAAATTTCGGAAAAAACCTCGCACGATTGGTTCAAAACGATTTTAAAATATAAGCATAAATTCCATGTGTTTAATGCATCTTTTTCAAGAAGCGCCCTCTTCGAAGGTTTTTAATTATTTTTCGAGGTGATATATATACGTATACAGTATGTGTGTATAAATACGCGAAAAAAAAATTTCGGAAAAAACCTCGCACGATTGGTTAAAAACGATTTTGAAATATAAGCATAAATTCCATGTGTTTAATGCATTTTTTTCAAGAAACGCCCTCGTCGAAGGTTTTTAATCATTTTTCGAGGTGATATATATACGTATATAGTATGTGTGTATAAATACGCGAAAAAAAAATTTCGGAAAAAACCTCGCACGATTGGTTAAAAACGATTTTGAAATATAAGCATAAATTCCATGTGTTTAATGCATTTTTTTCAAGAAACGCCCTCGTCGAAGGTTTTTAATCATTTTTCGAGGTGATATATATACGTATACAGTACGTGTGTATAAATACGCGAAAAAAAAATTTCGGAAAAAACCTCGCACGATTGGTTAAAAACGATTTTGAAATTAAAGCATAAATTCCATGTGTTTAATGCATTTTTTTCAAGAAACGCCCTCGTCGCAGGTTTTTAATCATTTTTCGAGGTGAAATATATACGTATATAGTATGTGTGTATAAATACGCAAAAAAAAAATTTCGGAAAAAACCTCGCACGATTGGTTAAAAACGATTTTGAAATTAAAGCATAAATTCCATGTGTTTAATGCATTTTTTTCAAGAAACGCCCTCGTCGAAAGTTTTTAAACATTTTTCGAGGTGATATATATACGTATATAGTATGTGTGTATAAATACGCGAAAAAAAAATTTCGGAAAAAACCTCGCACGACTGGTTAAAAACGATATTGAAATATAAGCATAAATTCCATGTGTTTAATGAATTTTTTTCAAGAAAAGCCCTCGTCGCAGGTTTTTATTCATTTTTCAAGGTGATATATATACGTATATAGTATGTGTGTATGAATACGCGAAAAAAAAATTTTGGAAAAAACCTCGCACGATTGGTTAAAAACGATTTTGAAATATAAACATTAATTCCATGTGTTTAATGCATTTTTTCAAGAAACGCCCTCGTCGCAGGTTTTTAATCATTTTTCGAGGTGAAATATATACGTATATAGTATGTGTGTATAAATACGCAAAAAAAAATTTCGGAAAAAACCTCGCACGATTGGTTAAAAACGATTTTGAAATATAAGCATAAATTCCATGTGTTTAATGCATTTTTTTCAAGAAACGCTCTCGTCGAAGGTTTTTAATCATTTTTCGAGGTGATATATATACGTATATAGTATGTGTGTATAAATTAGAGAAAAAAAAATTTCGGAAAAAACCTCGCACGATTATTTAAAAACGATTTTGAAATATAAGCATAAATTCCATGTTTTTAATGCATTTTTTTCAAGAAACGCCCTCGTCGAAGGTTTTTAATCATTTTTCGAGGTGATATATATACGTATATAGTATGTGTGTATAAATACGAGAAAAAAAAATTTCGGAAAAAACCTCGCACGATTGGTTAAAAACGATTTTGAAATATAAGCATAAATTCCATGTGTTTAATGCATTTTTTTCAAGCAACGCCCTCGTCGATGCTTTTTAATCATTTTTCGAGGTGATATATATATGTATATAGTATGTGTGTATAAATTAGCGAAAAAAAAATTTCGGAAAAAACCTCGCACGATTGGTTAAAAACGATTTTGAAATATAAGCATAAATTCCATGTGTTTAATGCATTTTTTTCAAGAAACGCCCTCGTCGCATGTTTTTAGTCATTTTTCAAGGTGAAATATATACGTATATAGTATGTGTATTAATACGAGAAAAAAAAAATTTCGGAAAAAACCTCGCACGATTGGTTAAAAACGATTTTGAAATATAAGCATAAATTCCATGTGTTTAATGCATTTTTTTCAAGAAACGCCCTCGTCGCAAGTTTTTAGTCATTTTTCGAGGTGAAATATATACGCATATAGTATATGTGTATAAATACGCGAAAAAAAAATTTCGGAAAAAACCTCGCACGATTGTTTAATAACGATTTTGAAATATAAACATAAATTCCATGTGTTTAATGCATTTTTTTCAAGAAACGCCCTCGTCGCAGGTTTTTAGTCGTTTTTCAAGGTGAAATATATATGTATATAGTATGTGTGTATAAATACGCGAAAAAAAAATTTCGGAAAAAACCTCGCACGATTGGTTAAAAACGATTTTGAAATATAAGCATAAATTCCATGTGTTTAATGCATTTTTTTCAAGAAACGCCCTCGTCGCAGGTTTTTAGTCATTTTTCAAGGTGAAATATATACATATATAGTATGTGTATAAATACGAGAAAAAAAAAATTTCGGAAAAAACCTTGCACGATTATTTAAAAACGATTTTGAAATATAAGCATAAATTGTATGTGTTTAATGCATTTTTTTCAAGAAACGCCGTCGTCGCAGGTTTTTAATCATTTTTCGAGTTGAAATATACACGTATATAGTATGTGTGTATAAATTAGCGAAAAAAAAATTTCGGAAATAACCTCGCACGTTTGGTTAAAAACGATTTTGAAATAAAAGCATAAATTCCATGTGTTTAATGCATTTTTTTCAAGAAACGCCCTCGTCGAAGGTTTTTAATCATTTTTCGAGGTGATATATATACGTATATAGTATGTGTGTATAAATTATCGAAAAAAAAATTTTGGAAAAAACCTCGAACGATTGGTTAAAAACGATTTTGAAATATAAGCATAAATTCCATGTGTTTAATGCATTTTTTTCAAGAAACGCCCTCGTCGAAGGTTTTTAATCATTTTTCGAGGTGATATATATACGTATATAGTATGTGTGTATAAATACGCGAAAAAAAAATTTCGGAAAAAACCTCGCACGAGTGGTTTATAACGATTTTGAAATATAAGCATAATTCCATGTGTTTAATGCATTTTTTTCAAGAAACGCCCTCGTCGCAGTTTTTTAATCATTTTTCGAGGTGATATATATACGTATATAGTATGTGTGTATAAATACGCGAAAAAAAAATTTCGTTAAAAACCTCGCACGAGTGGTTTATAACGATTTTGGAATATAAGCATAAATTCCATGTGTTTAATGCATTTTATTCAAGAAACGCCCTCGTCGCAGTTTTTTAATCATTTTTCGAGGTGATATATATACGTATATAGTATGTGTGTATAAATACGCGAAAAAAAAATTTCAGGAAGAACCTCGCACGATTGGTTAAAAACGATTTTGAAATACATGCATAAATTCCATTTGTTTAATGCATTTTTTCAAGAAACGCCCTCGTCGCAGGTTTTTAATCATTTTTCGAGGTGATATATATACGTATATAGTATGTGTGTATAAATACGCGATAAAAATATTTCGCAAAAAACCTCACACGATTGGTTAAAAACGATTTTGAAATATATGCATAAATTCCATGTGTTAAATGCATTTTTTTCAATAAACGCCCTCGTCGCAGGTTTTTAATCATTTTTCAAGGTGATAAATATACGTATATAGTATGTGTGTATAAATACGCGAGAAAAATATTTCGCAAAAAACCTCACACGATTGGTTAAAAACGATTTTGAAATATAAGCATAAATTCCATGTGCTTAATGCATTTCTTTCAAGAAACGCCCTCGTCGTAGGTTTTTAATCATTTTTCGAGGTGATATATATACGTATATAGTATGTGTGTATAAATTCGCGAAAAAAAAATTTCGGAAAAAACCTCGTACGAGTGGTTAAAAACGATTTTGAAATATTAGCATAAATTCAGTGTGTTTAATGCATTTTTTCCAAGAAACGCCCTCGTCGCAATTTTTTAATCATTTTGCGAGGTGATATATATACGTATATAGTATGTGTGTATAAATTAGCGAAAAAAAAATTTCGGAAAAAACCTCGTACGAGTGGTTTATAACGGTTTAGAAATATAAGCATAAATTCCATGTGTTTAATGCATTTTTTTCAATAATCTCCCTCGTCGAAGGTTTTTAATCATTTTTCGAGGTGATATACATACGTATATAGTATGTGTGTATAAATTCGCGAAAGAAAAATTACAGAAAAACCTCGCACGATTGGTTAAAAACGATTTTGAAATATAAGCATAAATTGCATGTGTTTAATGCATTTTTTTCAAGAAACGCCCTCGTAGCTGTTTTTTAATCATTTTTCGAGGTGATACATATACGTATATAGTATGTGTGTATAAATTCGCGAAAAAAAAATTTCGGAAAAAACCTTGCACAAGTTGTTAAAAACGATTTTGAAATATAAGCATAAATTCCATGTGTTTAATGAATTATTTTAAAGAAACGCCCTCGTCGCAGGTTTTTAATCATTTTTCGAGGTGATATATACGTATATAGTATGTGTGTATAAATACGCGAAAAAAAAATTTTGGAAAAAATCTCGCAGGATTGGATAAAAACGACTTTGAAATATAAGCATAAATTCCATGTGTTTAATGCATTTTTTCCAAGAAACGCCCTCGTCGCAGGTTTTTAATCATTTTTCGAGGTGATATATATACGTATATAGTATGTGTGTATAAATTCGGAAAATAAAAATTTCGGAAAAAATCTCGCACAATTGGTTAAAAACGATTTTGAAATATTAGCATAAATTCAGTGTGTTTAATGCATTTTTTCCATGAAACGCCCTCGTCGCAGGTTTTTAATCATTTTTCGAGGTGATATATATACGTATACAGTATGTGTGTATAAATACGCGAAAAAAAAATTTCGGAAAAAACCTCGCACGATTGGTTAAAAACGATTTTGAAATATAACCATAAATTGCATGTGTTAAATGCATTTTTTTCAAGAAACGCCCTCGTAGCAATTTTTTAATCATTTTTCGAGGTGATACATATACGTATATAGTATGTGTGTATAAATTCGCGAAAAAAAAATTTCGGAAAAAACCTTGCACGAGTTGTTAAAAACGATTTTGAAATATAAGCATAAATTCAATGTGTTTAATGAATTTTTTTAAAGAAACGCCCTCGTCGCAGGTTTTTAATCATTTTTCGAGGTGATATATATACGTATATTGTATGTGTGTATAAATACGCCAAAAAAAAATTTCGGAAAAAGTCTCGCACGAGTGGTTAAAAACGATTTTGAAATATAAGCATAAATTCCATGTGTTTAATGCATTTTTTTCAAGAAACGCCCTCGTCGAAGGTTTTTAATCATTTTTCGAGGTGATATATATACGTATATTGTATGTGTGTAAAAATACGTGAAAAAAAAATTTCGGAAAAAGTCTCGCACGAGTGGTTAAAAACGATTTTGAAATATTAGCATAAATTCCGTGTGTTTAATGCATTTTTTCCAAGAAACGCACTCGTCGCAGGTTTTAATCATTTTTAGAGGTGATATATATACGTATATAGTATGTGAGTATAAATTCGCGAAAAAAAAATTTTGGAAAAAATCTCGCACGATTGGTTAAAAACGATTTTGAAATATAAGCATAAATTCCATGTGTTGAATGCATTTTTTTCAAGTAACGCCCTCGTCAAAGGTTTTTAATCATTTTCGAGGTGATATATATACGTATACAGTATGTGTGTATAAATACGCGAAAAAAAAATTTCGGAACAAACCTCGCACGATTGGTTCAAAAACACACGATTGGTTAAAAACGATTTTGAAATATAAGCATAAATTCCATTTGTTTAATGCATTTTTTACAAGAAACGCCTTCGTCGAAGGTATTTAATCATTTTTCGAGGTGATATATATACGTATATAGTATGTGTGTATAAATTAGCGAAAAAAAAATTTCGGAAAAAACCTCGCACGAGTGGTTTATAACGATTTTGAAATATATGCATAAATTCCATGTGTTTAATGCATTTTTTACATGAAACGCCCTCGTCGCAGGTTTTTAATCATTTTTCGAGGTGATATATATACGTATATAGTATGTGTGTATAAATACGCGAAAAAATAATTTTGGAAAAAACCTCGCACGATTGGTTAAAAACGATTTTGAAATATAAGCATAAATTCCATGTGTTTAATGCATTTTTTTAAAGAAACGCCTTCGTTGAAGGTTTTTAATCATTTTTCAAGGTGATATATATACGTATATAGTATGTGTGTATAAATACGCGAAAAAAAAATTTTGGAAAAAACCTCGCACGATTGGTTAAAAACGATTTTGAAATATAAGCATAAATTCCATGTGTTGAATGCATTTTTTTCAAGAAACGCCCTCGTCAAAGGTTTTTAATCATTTTTCGAGGTGATATATATACGTATATAGTATGTGTGTATAAATACGCGAAAAAAAAATTTCGGAAAAAACCTCGCACGATTGGTTAAAAACGATTTTGAAATATAAGCATAAATTCCATGTGTTTAATGAATTTTTTTCAAGAAACGCCTTCGTCGCAGGTTTTTAATCATTTTTCGAGGTGATATATATACGTATATAGTATGTGTGTATAAATACGCGAAAAAAAAATTTCGAAAAAACCTCGCACGAGTGGTTAAAAACGATTTTGAAATATAAGCATAAATTCCATGTGTTTAATGAATTTTTTTCAAGAAACGCCTTCGTCGCAGGTTTTTAATCATTTTTCAAGGTGATATATATACGTATATAGTATGTGTGTATAAATACGCGAAAAAAAAATTTCGGAAAAAACCTCGCACGATTGGTTAAAAACGATTTTGAAATATAAGCATAAATTCCATGTGTTGAATGAATTTTTTTCAAGAAACGCCTTCGTCGCAGGTTTTTAATCATTTTTCGAGGTGATATATATACGTATATAGTATGTGTGTATAAATACGCGAAAAAAAAATTTCGGAAAAAATCTCGCACGAGTGGTTAAAAACGATTTTGAAATATAAGCATAAATTCCATGTGTTTAATGAATTTTTTTCAAGAAACGCCTTCGTCGCAGGTTTTTAATCATTTTTCGAGGTGATATATATACGTATATAGTATGTGTGTATAAATACGCGAAAAAAAAATTTCGGAAAAAACCTCGCACGATTGGTTAAAAACGATTTTGAAATATAAGCATAAATTCCATGTGTTGAATGCATTTTTTTCAAGAAACGCCCTCGTCAAAGGTTTTTAATCATTTTCGAGGTGATATATATACGTATACAGTATGTGTGTATAAATACGCGAAAAAAAAATTTCGGAAAAAACCTCGCACGATTGGTTAAAAACGATTTTGAAATATAAGCATAAATTCCATGTGTTTAATGCATTTTTTTCAAGAAACGCCCTCGTCGAAGGTTTTTAATCATTTTTCGAGGTGATACATATACGTATATAGTATGTGTGTATAAATACGCGAAAAAAAAATTTCGGAAAAAACCTCGCACGATTGGTTAAAAACGATTTTGAAATATAAGCATAAATTCCATGTGTTTAATGCATTTTTTTCAAGAAACGCCCTCGTCGAAGGTTTTTAATCATTTTTCGAGGTGATATATATACTTATATAGTATGTGTGTATAAATACGCGAAAAAAAAATTTCGGAAAAAACCTCGCACGATTGGTTAATAACGATTTTGAAATATAAGCATAAATTCCATGTGTTTAATGCATTTTTTTCAACAAACGAAGTCGTCGCAGGTTTTTAATCATTTTTCGAGGTGATATATATACGTATATAGTATGTGTGTATAAATACGCAAAAAAATATATCGGAAAAAACCTCGCACGATTGGTTAAAAACGATTTTGAAATATAAGCATAAATTCCATGTGTTTAATTTATTTTTTTCAAGAAACGCCCTCGTCAAAGGTTTTTAATCATTTTTCGAGGTGATAGATATACGTATATAGTATGTGTGTATAAATTCGCGAAAAAAAAATTTTGGAAAAAACCTCGCACGATTGGTTAAAAACGATTTTGAAATATAAGCATAAATTCCATGTGTTTAATGCATTTTTTTCAAGAAACGCCCTCGTCGCAGGTTTTTAATCATTTTTCGAGGTGATATATATACGTATATAGTATGTGTGTATAAATACGCGAAAAAAAAATTTCGGAAAAAACCTCGCACGATTGGTTAAAAACGATTTTGAAATATAAGCATAAATTCCATGTGTTTAATGCATTTTTTTCAAGAAACGAAGTCGTCGCAGGTTTTTAATCATTATTCGAGGTGATATATATACGTATATAGTATGTGTGTATAAATACGCGAAAAAAAAATTTCGGAAAAAACCTCGCACGATTGGTTAAAAACGATTTTGAAATATAAGCATAAATTCCATGTGTTTAATGCATTTTTTTCAAGAAACGAAGTCGTCGCAGGTTTTTAATCATTATTCGAGGTGATATATATACGTATATAGTATGTGTGTATAAATACGCGAAAAAAAAATTTCGGAAAAAACCTCGCACGATTGGTTAAAAACGATTTTGAAATATAAGCATAAATTCCATGTGTTTAATGCATTTTTTTCAAGAAAAGCACTCGTCGAAGGTTTTTAATCATTTTTCGAGGTGATATATATACGTATATAGTATGTGTGTATAAATATGCGAAAAAAAAATTTCGGAAAAAACCTCGCACGATTGGTTAAAAACGATTTTGAAATATAAGCATAAATTCCATGTGTTTAATGCATTTTTTTAAAGAAACGCCCTAGTCGAAGGATTTTAATCATTTTTCGAGGTGATAAATATACGTATATAGTATGTGTGTATAAATTAGCGAAAAAAAAGTTTCGGAAAAACCTCGCACGATTGGTTAAAAACGATTTTGAAATATAAGCATAAATTCCATGTGTTGAATGCATTTTTTTCAAGAAAAGGCCTCATCGCATGTTTTTAATCATTTTTCGAGGTGATATATATACGTATATAGTATGTGTGTATAAATACGCGAAAAAAAAATTTAGGAAAAAACCTCGCACGATTGGTTAAAAACGATTTTGAAATATAAGCATAAATTCCATGTGTTTAATGCATTTTTTTCAAGAAACGCCCTCGTCGAAGGATTTTAATAATTTTTCGAGGTGATAAATATACGTATATAGTATGTGTGTATAAATACGCGAAAAAAAAATTTAGGAAAAAACCTCGCACGATTGGTTAAAAACGATTTTGAAATATAAGCATAAATTCCATGTGTTTAATGCATTTTTTTCAAGAAACGAAGTCGTCGCAGGTCTTTAATCATTATTCGAGGTGATATATATACGTATATAGTATGTGTGTATAAATACGCGAAAAAAAAATTTCGGAAAAAACTCGCATGATTGGTTAAAAACGATTTTGAAATATAAGCATAAATTCCATGTGTTTAATGCATTTTTTTCAAGAAACGCACTCGTCGAAGGTTTTTAATCATTTTTCGAAGTGATATATATACGTATATAGTATGTGTGTATAAATTCGCGAAAAAAAAATTTCGGAAAAAACCTCGCACGATTGGTTAAAAACGATTTTGAAATATAAGCATAAATTCCATGTGTTTAATGCATTTTTTTCAAGAAACGCCCTTGTCGCAGGTTTTTAATCATTTTTCGAGGTAATATATATACGTATATAGTATGTGTGTATGAATGCGTGAAAAAAAAATTTCGGAAAAAACCTCGCACGATTGTTTAAAAACGATTTTGAAATATAAGCATAAATTCCATGTGTTAAATGCATTTTTTTCAAGAAACACCCTCGTCTAAGGTTTTTAATCATTTTTCGAGGTAATATATATACGTATATAGTATGTGTGTATGAATGCGTGAAAAAAAAATTTCGGAAAAAACCTCGCACGATTGTTTAAAAACGATTTTGAAATATAAGCATAAATTCCATGTGTTAAATGCATTTTTTTCAAGAAACGCCCTCGTCGCAGGTTTTTAATCATTTTTCGAGGTGATAAACTTACGTATATAGTATGTGTGTATATATACGCGAAAAAAAAATTTCGGAAATAACCTCGCACGAGTGGTTAAAAACGATTTTGAAATATATGCATAAATTCCATGTGTTTAATGCATTTGTTTCAAGAAACGCTCTCGTCGCAGGTTTTTAATCATTTTTCGAGGTGATATATATACGTATATAGTATGTGTTTATGAATACGCGATAAAAAAATTTCGGAAAAAACCTCGCACGATTGTTTAAAAACGATATTGAAAAATAAGCAAAAATTCCATGTGTTTAATGCATTTTTATCAAGAAACGCCCTCGTCGCAGTTTTTTAATCATTTATCGAGGTTATATATATACGTATATAGTATGTGTGTATATATACGCGAAAAAAAAATTTGGGAAAAAATCTCGCACGAGTGGTTAAAAACAATTTTGAAATATAAGCATATATTCCATGTGTTTAATGCATTCTTTTCAAGAAACGCCCTCGTCGCAGATTTTTAATCATTTTTCGAGGTGATAAATATACGTATATAGTATGTGTGTATATATACGCGAAAAAAAAATTTCTGAAAAAATTTCGCACGAGTGGTTAAAAACGATGTTGAAATATATGCATAAATTACATGTGTTTAATGCATTTTTTTCAAGAAACGCTCTCGTCGCAGGTTTTTAATCATTTTTCGAGGTGATATATATACGTATATAGTATGTGTTTATGAATACGCGATAAAAAAATTTCGGAAAAAACCTCGCACGATTGTTTAAAAACGATATTGAAAAATAAGCATAAATTCCATGTGTTTAATGCATTTTTATCAAGAAACGCCCTCGTCGTAGGTTTTTAATCATTTTTCGACGTGATATACATACGAATATAGTATGTGTGTATAAATATGTGAAAAAAAATTTCTGAGAAAACCTCGTACGAGTGGTTAAAAACGATTTTGAAATATAAGCATAAACTTCATGTGTTTAATGCATTTTTTTCAAGAAACGCCCTCGTCGCAGGTTTTCAATCATTTTTAGAGGTGATATATATACGTATATAGTATGTGTGTATATATACGTGAAAAAAAAATTTCGGAAAAAACCTCGCACGATTGGTTAAAAACGATTTTGAAATATATGAATAAATTCCATGTGTTTAATGCATTTTTTTCAAGAAACACCCTCGTCGCAGGTTTTTAATGATTTTTTGAGGTGATATATATACGTATATAGTATGTGTGTATAAATACGCAAAAAAAAAATTTCGGTAAAAAACCTCGCACGATTGTTTAAAAACGATTTCGAAATATAAGCATAAATTCAATGTGTTTAATGCATTTTTTTCAAGAAACGCCCTCGTTGCATTTTTTTAATCATTTTTCGAGGTGATAAATATATGTATATAGTATGTGTGTACATATACGCGAAAAAAAAATTTCGGAAAAAATATCGCACGAGTGGATAAAAACGATTTTGAAATATAAGCACATATTAAATGTGTTTAATGCATTTTTTTCAAGAAACGCCCTCGTCATAGGTTTTTAATCATTTTTCGAGGTGATATATATACGTATAAAGTATGTGTGTATATATTCGCGAAAAAAAAATTTCGGAAAAACCTCGCACGAGTGGTTAAAAACGATTTTGCAATATAAGCATAAATTCCATGTGTTTAATGCATTTTTTTAATGAAACGCCCTCGTCGCAGTTTTTTAATCATTTTTCGAAATGATATATACGTATATAGTATGTGTGTATAAATTTGCGAAAAAAAAATTGCGAAAAAAACCTCGCACGATTGGTTAAAAACTATTTTGAAATATAAGCATATATTCCATGTGTTTAATGCATTCTTTTCAAGAAACGCCCTCGTCGCAGATTTTTAATCATTTTTCGAGGTGATAAATATACGTATATAGTATGTGTGTATATATACGCGAAAAAAAAAGTTGAGAAAAAACCTCGCACGAGTGGTTAAAAACGATTTTGAAATATAAAAATAAATTCCATGTGTTTAATGCATTTTTTTCAAGAAACGCCCTCGTAGCAGGTTTTTAATCATTTTACGAGGTCATATATATACGTATATAGTATATGTGTATGAATTCGTGAAAAAAAAATTTCTGAAAAAACTTCGCACGAGTGGTTAAAAATGATTTTGAAATATAAGCATAAAATCCATGTGTTTAATGCATTTTTTTCAAGAAACGCCCTCGTCGCAGGTTTTTAAACATTTTTCGAGGTGATATATATACGTATATAGTATGTGTGTATAAATTCGCGAAAAAAAAATTTCGGAAAAAACCTCGGACGATTGGTTAAAAACGATTTTGAAATATACGTATAAATTCCATGTGTTTAATGCATTTTTTTCAAGAAACGCCCTCGTCGCAGGTTTTTAATCATTTTTCGAGGTGATATATATACGTATATAGTATGTGTGTATAAATACGCAAAAGAAAAAATTCGGAAAAAACCTCGCACGATTGGTTAAAAACGATTTTGAAATATAAGTATATATTCCATGTGTTTAATGCATTTTTTTCAAGAAACGCCCTCGTCGAAGGTTTTTAATCATTTTTCTTGGTGATATATATACGTATATAGTATGTGTGTATAAATTCGCGAAAAAAAAATTTCGGAAAAAACCTCGCACTATTAGTTAAAAACGAATTTGAAATATAAGTATAAATTCCATGTGTTTAATGCATTTTTTTCAAGAAACGCCTTCGTCGCATGTTTTTAATCATTTTTCGAGGTGATATATATACGTATATAGTATGTGTGTATAAATACGCGAAAAAAAAATTTCGGAAAAAACCTCGCACGATTGGTTAAAAACGATTTTGAAATATAAGCATAAATTCCATGTGTTTAATGCATTTTTTTCAAGAAACGCTCTCGTCGAAGGTTTTTAATCATTTTTCGAGGTGATATATATACGTATATAGTATGTGTGTATAAATTAGCGAAAAAAAAATTTCGGAAAAAACCTCGCACGATTGGTTAAAAACGATTTTGAAATATAAGCATAAATTCCATGTGTTTAATGCATTTTTTTCAAGAAACGCCCTCGTCGCAGGTTTTTAGTCATTTTTCGAGGTGAAATATAACCAATCGTTTTAAAGTATGTGTGATATATTTTGTATATACGTACTTTAATATGTGTGATATATATATGTATTATGTGTGTATTATGTATCAAAAAAAAATTTAATCATAAACACATACTATACGTATATATATAGTATGTGTGTATAAATACGTATACTTGATGCTTATAAATTTCGGGGCAGGTAAATAAACATGCAGGTTTCTTGATGCTTATATGTGTGTATAGTATGAAAAAATAAATTTAAATAAACATGATATACGAAAAATTTATAAGCATTTACTAAAAATTTCACGTATATAGTTTGTGTGTATAAATTAGCGAAAAAAAAATTTCGGAAAAAACCTCGCACGATTGGTTAAAAACGATTTTGAAATATAAGCATAAATTCCATGTGTTTAATGCATTTTTTTCAAGAAACGCCCTCGTCGAAGGTTTTTAATCATTTTTCGAGGTGAAATATATACGTATGTTAGGCTTAATTTAGTTTGAATACACTTGGATTTACATATATACGTATATAGTATGTGTGTATAAATACGCGAAAAAAAATTTCGGAAAAAACCTCGCACGATTGGTTAAAAACGATTTTGAAATATAAGCATAAATTCCATGTGTTTAATGCATTTTTTTCAAGAAACGCCCTCGTCGAAGGTTTTTAATCATTTTTCGAGGTGATATATATACGTATATAGTATGTGTGTATAAATACCGAAAAAAAAATTTCGGAAAAAACCTCGCACGATTGGTTAAAAACGATTTTGAAATATAAGCATAAATTCCATGTGTTTAATGCATTTTTTTCAAGAAACGCCCTCGTCGGAGGTTTTTAATCATTTTTCGAGGTGATATATATACGTATATAGTATAGGTGTATTAATACGCGAAAAAAAAATTTCGGAAAAAACCTCGCACGATTGGTTAAAAACGATTTTGAAATATAAGCATAAATTCCATGTGTTTAATGTATTTTTTTCAAGATACGCCCTCGTCGCAGGTTTTTAATCATTTTTCGAGGTGATACATATACGTATATAGTATGTGTGTATAAATACGCGAAAAAAAAATTTCGGAAAAAACCTCGCACGATTGGTTAAAAACGATTTTGAAATATAAGCATAAATTCCATTTGTTTAATGCATTTTTTTCAAGAAACGCCCTCGTCGCAGGTTTTTAATCATTTTTCGAGGTGATTTATATACGTATAGAGTATGTGTGTATAAATACGCGAAAAAAAAATTTCGGAAAAAACCTCGCACGATTGGTTAAAAACGATTTTGAAATATAAGCATAAATTCCATGTGTTTAATGCATTTTTTTCAAGAAACGCCCTCGTCGCAGGTTTTTAATCATTTTTCGAGGTGATTTATATACGTATAGAGTATGTGTGTATAAATACGCGAAAAAAAAATTTCGGAAAAAACCTTGCACGATTGGTTAAAAACGATTTTGAAATATATGCATAAATTCCATGTGTTTAATGCATTTTTTTCAAGAAACGCCCTCGTCGAAGGTTTTTAATCATTTTTCGAGGTGATATATATACGTATATAGTATGTGTGTATAAATACGCGAAAAAAAAATTTCGGAAAAAACCTCGCACGATTGGTTAAAAACGATTTTGAAATATAAGCATAAATTCCATGTGTTTAATGCATTTTTTTCAAGAAACGCCCTCGTCGAAGGTTTTTAATCATTTTTCGAGGTGATATATATACGTATATAGTATGTGTGGTTAAATACGCGTTAAAAAAATTTCGGAAAAAACCTCGCACGATTGGTTAAAAACGATTTTGAAATATAAGTATAAATTCCATGTGTTTAATGCATTTTTTTCAAAAAACGCCCTCGTCGCAGTTTTTTAATCATTTTTTGAGGTGAAATATATACGTATATAGTATGTGTGAATAAATACGTGAAAAAAAATTTCGGAAAAAACCTCGCACGATTGGTTAAAAACGATTTTGAAATATAAGCATAAATTCCATGTGTTTAATGCATTTTTTTCAAAAAACGCCCTCGTCGCAGTTTTTTAATCATTTTTTGAGGTGAAATATATACGTATATAGTATGTGTGTATCAATACGTGAAAAAAAACATTTCGGAAAAAACCTCGCACGATTGGTTAAATACGATTTTGAAATATAAGCATAAATTCCATGTGTTTAATGCATGTTTTTCAAGAAACGCACTCGTCGCAGGTTTTTAACTATTTTTCGAGGTGATATATATACGTATATAGTATGTGTGTATAAATACGCGTTAAAAAAATTTCGCAAAAAACCTCGCACGATTGGTTAAAAACGATTTTGAAATATAAGCATAAATTCCATGTGTTTAATGCATTTTTTTCAAGAAATGCACTCGTCGCAGGTTTTTAATCATTTTTCGAGACGATATATATACGTATATAGTATGTGTGTATAAATTTGCGAAAAAAAAATTTCGGAAAAAACCTCGCACGATTGGTTAAAAACGATTTTGAAATATAAGCATAAATTCCATGTGTTTAATGCATTTTTTTCAAGAAACGCCCTCGTCGCAGGTTTTTAATCATTTTTCGAGGTGATATATATACGTATATAGTATGTGTGTACAAATTCGCGAAAAAAAAATTTCGGAAAAAACCTCGCACGATTGGTTAAAAACGATTTTGAAATATAAGCATAAATTCCATGTGTTTAATGCATTTTTTTCAAGAAACGCCCTCGTCGAAGGTTTTGAATCATTTTTCAACGTGATATATATACGTATATAGTATGTGTGTATAAATTCGCGAAAAAAAAATTTCGGAAAAAACCTCGCACGATTCGTTAAAAACGATTTTGAAATATAAGCATAAAATCCATGTGTTTAATGCATTTTTTTCAATAAACGCACTCGTCGAAGGTTTTGAATCATTTTTCAACGTGATATATATACGTATATAGTATGTGTGTATAAATACGCGAAAAAAAAATTTCGGAAAAAACCTCGCACGATTGGTTAAAAACGATTTTGAAATATAAGCATAAATTCCATGTGTTTAATGCATTTTTTTCAAGAAACGCCCTCGTCGCAGGTTTTTAATCATTTTTCGAGGTGATATATATACGTATATAGTATGTGTGTATAAATACGCGAAAAAAAAATTTCGGAAAAAACCTCGCACGATTCGTTAAAAACGATTTTTAAATATAAGCATAAATTCCATGTGTTTAATGCATTTTTTTCAAGAAACGCCCTCGTCGCAGGTTTTTAATCATTTTTCGAGGTGATATATATACGTATATAGTATGTGTGTATAAATACACGAAAAAAAAATTTCGGAAAAAACCTCGCACGATTGGTTAAAAACGATTTTGAAATATAAGCATAAATTCCATGTGTTTAATGCATTTATTTAAGAAACGCCCTCGACGAAGGTTTTTAATCATTTTTCGTGGTGATATATATACGTATATAGTATGTGTGTATAAATACGCGAAAAAAAAATTTCGGAAAAACCTCGCACGATTGGTTAAAAACGATTTTGAAATATAAGCATAAATTCCATGTGTTTAATGCATTTTTTTCAAGAAACGCCCTCGTCGAAGGTTTTGAATCATTTTTCAACGTGATATATATACGTATATAGTATGTGTGTATAAATTCGCGATAAAAAAATTTCGGATAAAACCTCGCACGATTGGTTAAAAACGATTTTGAAATATAAGCATAAATTCCATGTGTTTAATGCATTTTTTTCAAGAAACGCCCTCGTCGCAAGTTTTTAAACATTTTTCGAGGTGATATATATACGTATATAGTATGTGTGTATAAATACGCGAAAAAAAAATTTCGGAAAAAACCTCGCACGATTGGTTAAAAACGATTTTGAATTATAAGCATAAATTCCATGTGTTTAATCCATTTTTTTCAAGAAACGCCCTCGTCGAAGGTTTTTAATCATTTTTCGTGGTGATATATATACGTATATAGTATGTGTGTATAAATACGCGAAAAAAAAATTTCGGAAAAAACCTCGCACGATTGGTTAAAAACGATTTTCAAATATAAGCATAAAATCCATGTGTTTAATGCATTTTTTTCAAGAAACGCCCTCGTCGCAGCTTTTTAAACATTTTTCAAGGTGATATATATACGTATATAGTATGTGTGTATAAATTCGCGAAAAAAAAATTTCGGAAAAAACCTCGCACGATTGGTTAAAAACGATTTTGAAATATAAGCATAAATTCCATGTGTTTAATGCATTTTTTTCAAGAAACGCCCTCGTCGAAGGTTTTAACATTTTTCGAGGTGATATATATACGTATATAGTATGTGTGTATAAATTCGCGAAAAAAAAATTTCGGAAAAAACCTCGCACGATTGGTTAAAAACGATTTTGAAATATAAGCATAAATTCCATGTGTTTAATGCATTTTTTTCAAGAAACGCCCTCGTCGCAGGTTTTTAATCATTTTTCGAGTGATATATATACGTATATAGTATGTGTGTATAAATTCGCGAAAAAAAAATTTCGGAAAAAACCTCGCACGATTGGTTAAAAACGATTTTGAAATATAAGCATAAATTCCATGTGTTTAATGCATTTTTTTCAAGAAACGCCCTCGTCGAAGGTTTTTAATCATTTTTCGAGGTGATATATATACGTATATAGTATGTGTGTATAAATAAGCGAAAATAAAATTTCGGAAAAAATCTAGCACGATTGGTTAATAACGATTTTGAATTATAAGCATAAATTCCATGTGTTTAATGCATTTTTTTCAAGAAACGCCCTCGTCGTAGGTTTTTAAACATTTTTCGAGGTGATATATATACGTATATAGTA
Source organism: Utricularia reniformis (assembly GCA_009725065.1). NCBI lineage: Eukaryota > Viridiplantae > Streptophyta > Magnoliopsida > Lamiales > Lentibulariaceae > Utricularia > Utricularia reniformis. The sequence continues at coordinate 438,468 of RWGZ01000676.1, forward strand.
TGTGTGTATTAATTACGCGAAAAAAAAATTTCGGAAAAAACCTCGCACGATTGGTTAAAAACGATTTTGAAATATAAGCATAAATTCCATGTGTTTAATGCATTTTTTTCAAGAAACGCCCTCGTCGAAGGTTTTTAATCATTTTTCGAGGTGATATATATACGTATATAGTATTTGTGTATTAATTCGCGAAAAAAAAAGTTTCGGAAAAAACCTCGCACGATTGGTTAAAAACGATTTTGAAATATACGAATAAATTCCATGTGTTTAATGCATTTTTATCAAGAAACGCCCTCGTCGCAGGTTTTTAATCATTTTTCGAGGTGATTTATATACGTATATAGTATGTGTGTATAAATTCGGGAAAAAAAAATTGCGGGAAAAATCTCGCACGATTAGTTAAAAACGATATTGAAATATAAGCATAAATTCCATGTGTTTAATGCATTTTTTTCAAGAAACGCCCTAGTCGAAGGTTTTTAATTATTTTTCATGGTGATATATATACGTATATAGTATGTGTGTATAAATTCGCGAGAAAAAAATTTCGGAAAAAACGTCGCACGATTGGTTAAAAACGATTTTGAAATATAAGTATAAATTCCATGTGTTTAATGCATTTTTTTCAAGAAACGCACTCGTCGCAGGTTTTTAATCATTTTTCGAGACGATATATATACTTATATAGTATGTGTGTATAAATTCGCGAAAAAAAAATTTCGGAAAAAACTCGCACGATTGTTTAAAAACGATTTTGAAATATAAGCATAAATTCCATGTGTATAATGCATTTTTTTCAAGAAACGCTCTCGTCGAAGGTTTTTAATCATTTTTCGAGGTGATATATATACGTATATAGTATGTGTGTATAAATAAGCGAAAAAAAAATTTCGGAAAAAATCTCGCACTATTGGTTAAAAACGATTTTGAATTATAAGCATAAATTCCATGTGTTTAATGCATTTTTTTCAAGAAACGCACTCGTCGCAGGTTTTTAATCATTTTTCGAGACGATATATATACGTATATAGTATGTGTGTATAAATACGCGAAAAAAAAATTTCAGAAAAAACCTCGAACGAGTGGTTAAAAGCGATTTTGAAAAATAAGCATAAATTCCATGTGTTTAATGCATTTTTTTCAAAAAACGCCGTCGTCGCTGGTTTTTAATCATTTTTCGAGGTGATATATATATGTATATAGTATGTGTGTATAAATACGCGAAAAAAAAATTTCAGAAAAAACCTCGAACGAGTGGCTAAAAACGATTTTGAAAAATAAGCATAAATTCCAAGTGTTTAATGCATTTTTTTCAAAAAACGCCCTCGTCGCAGGTTTATAATCATTTTTCGAGGTGATATATATACATATATAGTATGTGTGTATAAATACCAGAAAAAAAAATTTCAGAAAAAACCTCGCACGAGTAGTTAAAAACGATTTTGAAAAATAAGCATAAATTCCATGTGTTTATTGCATTTTTTTCAAGAAACGCCCTCGTCGCTGGTTTTTAATCATTTTTCGAGGTTATATGTATACGTATATAGTATGTGTAAACAAATACGCGAAAAAAAAATTTCAGAAAAAACCTCGAACGAGTGGTTAAAATGCGATTTTGAAAAATAAGCATAAATTCCATGTGTTTAATGCATTTTTTTCAAAAAACGCCCTCGTTGCAGGTTTTTAATCATTTTTCGAGGTGATATATATACGTATATAGTATGTGTGTATAAATACCAGAAAAAAAAATTTCAGAAAAAACATCGCACGAGTAGTTAAAAACGATTTTGAAATATAAGCATAAATTCCATGTGTTTAAAGCATTTTTTTCAATAAACGCCCTCGTCGAAGGTTTTTAATCATTTTTCGAGGTTATATGTATACGTATATAGTATGTGTGTACAAATACGCGAAAAAAACCTCGAACGAGTGGTTAAAAACGATTTTGAAATATAAGCATAAATTCCATGTGTTTAATGCATTTTTTTCAAGAAACACCCTCGTCGCAGGTTTTTAATCACTTTTCGAGGTCATATATATACGTATATAGTATGTGTGTATAGATACGCGAAAAAAAAATTTCAAAAAAAACCTCGCACGAATGGTGAAAAACGATTTTGAAAAATAAGCATAAATTCCATGTGTTTAAAGCATTTTTTTCAAGAAACGCCCTCGTCGAATGTTTTTAATCATTTTTCGAGGTTATATGTATACGTATATAGTATGTGTGTATAAATACGCGAAAAAAAAATTTCGGAAAAAACCTCGAACGAGTGGTTAAAAACGATTTTGAAATATAAGAATAAATTCCATGTGTTTAATGCATTTTTTTCAAGAAACACCCTCGTCGCAGGTTTTTAATCATTTTTCATGGTGATATATATACGTATATAGTATGTGTGTATAAATACGCGAAAAAAAAATTTCGAAAAAAACCTCGCACGAGTGGTTAAAAACGATTTTGAAAAATTAGCATAAATTCCATGTGTTTAATGCATTTTATTCAAGAAACGCCCTCGTCGCAGGTTTTTAATCATTTTTCGAGGTGATATATATACGTATATAGTATGTGTGTATAAATACGCGAAAAAAAAATTTCGGAAAAAACCTCGCACGAGTGGTTAAAAACGATTTTGAAATATAAGCATGAAATCCATGTGTTTAATGAGTTTTTTTCCAGAAACACCATCGTCGAAGGTTTTTAATCATTTTTCGAGGTGATATATATACGTATATAGTATGTGTGTATAAATACGCGAAAAAAAAATTTCGAAAAAAACCTCGCACCAGTGGTTAAAAACGATTTTGAAATATAAGCATAAAATCCATGTGTTTAATGGGTTTTTTCAGAAACACCCTCGTCGAAGGTTTTTAATCATTTTTCGAGCAGATATATATACGTATATAGTATGTGTGTATAAATACGCGAAAAAAAAATTTTGGAAAAAAGCTCGCACCAGTGGTTAAAAACGATTTTGAAATATAGGCATGAAATCCATATGTTTAATGGGTTTTTTTCAGAAACACCCTCGTCGAAGGTTTTTAATCATTTTTCGAGCTGATATATATACGTATATAGTATGTGTGTATAAATACGCGAAACAAAAATTTCGGAAAAAACCTCGCACCAGTGGTTAAAAACGATTTTAAAATATAAGCATGAAATCCATGTGTTTAATGGGTTTTTTTCCAGAAACACCCTCGTCGAAGGTTTTTAATCATTTTTCGAGCTGATATATATACGTATATAGTATGTGTGTATAAATACGCGAAACAAAAATTTCGGAAAAAACCTCGCACCAGTGGTTAAAAACGATTTTGAATTATAAGCATGAAATCCATGTGTTTAATGGGTTTTTTTCCAGAAACACCGTCGTCGAAGGTTTTTAATCATTTTTCGAGCTGATATATATACGTATATAGTATGTGTGTATAAATACGCGAAAAAAAAATTTCGGAAAAAACCTCGCACCAGTGGTTAAAAACGATTTTAAAATATAAGCATGAAATCCATGTGTTTAATGGGTTTTTTTCCAGAAACACCGTCGTCGAAGGTTTTTAATCATTTTTCGAGCTGATATATATACGTATATAGTATGTGTGTATAAATACGCGAAAAAAAAATTTCGGAAAAAACCTCGCACCAGTGGTTAAAAACGATTTTGAAATATAAGCATAAAATCCATGTGTTTAATGGGTTTTTTTCCAGAAACACCCTCGTCGAAGGTTTTTAATCATTTTTCGAGGTGATATATATACGTATATAGTATGTGTGTATAAATACGCGAAAAAAAAATTTCGGAAAAAACCTCGCACCAGTGGTTAAAAACGATTTTGAAATATAAGCATAAAATCCATGTGTTTAATGGGTTTTTTTCCAGAAACACCCTCGTTGAAGGTTTTTAATCATTTTTCGAGGTGATATATATACGTATATAGTATGTGCGTATAAATACGCGAGAAAAAAATTTCGGAAAAAACCTCGCACGAGTGGTTAAAAACGATTTTGAAATATAAGCATAAAATCCATGTGTTTAATGGGTTTTTTTCCAGAAACACCCTCGTCGAAGGTTTTTAATCATTTTTCGAGGTGATATATATACGTATATAGTATGTGCGTATAAATACGCGAAAAAAAAATTTCGGAAAAAACCTCGCACGAGTGGTTAAAAACGATTTTGAAATATATAGCATAAAATCCATGTGTTTAATGGGTTTTTTTCCAGAAAACCCTCGTCGAAGGTTTTTAATCATTTTTCGAGGTGATATATATACGTATATAGTATGTATGTATAAATGCGCGAAAAAAAAATTTCGGAAAAAACCTCGCACGAGTGGTTAAAAACGATTTTGAAATACAAGCATAAATTCCATGTGTTTAATGCATTTTTTTCCAGAAACACCCTCGTCGAAGGTTTTTAATCATTTTTCGTGGTGATATATATACGTATATACTATGTGTGTATAAATACGCGAAAAAAAAATTTCGGACAAACCCTCGCACGAGTGGTTAAAAACGATTTTGAAATATAAGCATAAAATCCATGTGTTCAATGGCTTTTTTTCCAGAAACACCCTCGTCGAAGGTTTTTAATCATTTTTCGAGGTGATATATATACGTATATAGTATGTGTGTATAAATACGCGAAAAAAAAATTTCGGAAAAAACCTCGCACGAGTGGTTAAAAACGATTTTGAAATACAAGCATAAATTCCATGTGTTTAATGCATTTTTTTCAAGTAACGCACTCGACGAAGGTTTTTAATCATTTTTCGAGGTGATACATATACGTATATAGTATATGTGTATAAATACGCGAAAAAAAAATTTCGGAAAATACCTCGCTCGAGTGGTTAAAAACGATTTTGAAATATCAGCATGAAATCCATGTGTTTAATGGGCTTTTTTTCTAGAAACACCCTCGTCGAAGGTTTTTAATCATTTTTCGAGGTGATATATATACGTATATAGTATGTGTGTATAAATAAGCGCGAAAAAAATTTCGGAAAAAACCTCGCACCAGTGGTTAAAAACGATATTGAAATATATGTATAAAATCCATGTGTTTATTGGGTTTTTTTCCAGAAACACCCTCGTCGAAGGTTTTTAATCATTTTTCGAGGTGATATATATACGTATATAGTATGTATGTATAAATGCGCGAAAAAAAAATTTCGGAAAAAACCTCGCACGAGTGGTTAAAAACGATTTTGAAATATAAGTATAAAATCCATGTGTTAAATGGATTTTTTTCAAGAAACACCCTCGTCGAAGGTTTTCATTCATTTTTTGAGGTGATATATATACGTATATAGTATGTGTGTATAAATACACGAAAAAAAAATTTCGGAAAAAACCTCGCACCAGTGGTTAAAAACGATTTTGAAATATAAGCATAAAATCCATGTGTTAAATGGATATTTTTCCATAAACACCCTCGTCGAAGGTTTTTAATTATTTTTCGAGGTGATATATATACGTATATAGTATGTGTGTATAAATACGCGAAAAAAAAATTTCGGAAAGAACCTCACACCAGTGGTTAAAAACGATTTTGAAATATTAGCATAAAATCCATGTGTTAAATGGATTTTTTTCCAGAAACACCCTCGTCGAAGGTTTTTAATCATTTTTTGAGGTGATATATATACGTATATAGTATGTGTGTATAAATACGCAAAAAAAAATTTCGGAAAAAACCTCGCACGAGTGGTTAAAAACGATTTTGAAATATATAGCATAAAATCCATGTGTTTAATGGGTTTTTTTCCAGAAACACCCTCGTCGAAGGTTTTTAATCATTTTTCGAGGTGATATATATACGTATATAGTATGTTTGTATAAATAAGCGAAAAAAAAATTTCGGAAAAACCTCGCACTAGTGGTTAAAAACGATTTTGAAATTTAAGCATAAATTCCATGTGTTTAATGCATTCTATTCAAGTAACGCCCTCGACGAAGGTTTTGAATCATTTTTCGAGGTGATATATATACGAAAATAGTATGTGTGTATAAATACGCGAAAAAAAAATTTCGGAAAAAACCTCACACCAGTGGTTAAAAACGATTTTGAAATATAAGCATAAAATCCATGTGTTCAATGGGTTTTTTTCCAGAAACACCCTCGTCGAAGGTTTTTAATCATTTATTGAGGTGATATATATACGTATATAGTATGTGTGTATAAATACGCGAAAAAAAAATTTCGGAAAAAACCTCGCACCAGTGGTTAAAAACTATTTTGAAATACAAGCATAAATTCCATGTGTTTAATGCATTTTTTTCAAGTAACGCCCTCGACGAAGGTTTTTAATCATTTATCGAGGTGATACATATACGTATATAGTATGTGTGTATAAATACGCAAAAAAAAATTTCGGAAAAAACCTCGCACGAGTGGTTAAAAACGATTTTGAAATATAAGCATAAAATCCATGTGTTCAATGGGTTTTTTTCCTGAAACACCCTCGTCGAAGGTTTTTAATCATTTTTCGAGGTGATATATATACGTATATAGTATGTGTGTATAAATACGCGAGAAAAAAATTTCGGAAAAAACCTCGCACGAGTGGTTAAAAACGATTTTGAAATATAAGCATAAAATCCATGTGTTTAATGGCATTTTTTTCAGAAACACCCTCGTCGAAGGTTTTTAATCATTTTTCGAGGTGATATATATATGTATATAGTATGTGTGTATAAATACGCAAAAAAAAATTTCGGAAAAACCCTCGCAATAGTGGTTAAAAACGATTTTGAAATATAAGCATAAAATCCATGTGTTTAATGGGTTTTTTTCCAGAAACACCCTCGACGAAGGTTTTGAATCATTTTTCGAGGTGATATATATACGAATATAGTATGTGTGTATAAATACGCGAAAAAAAAATTTCGGAAAATACCTCGCACGAGTGGTTAAAAACGATTTTGAAATATCAGCATGAAATCCATGTGTTTAATGGCTTTTTTTCCAGAAACACCCTCGTCGAAGGTTTTTAATCATTTTTCGAGGTGATATATATACGTATATAGTATGTGTGTATAAATAAGCGAAAAAAAAATTTCGGAAAAAACCTCGCACCAGTGGTTAAAAACGATTTTGAAATATAAGCATAAAATCCATGTGTTTAATGGGTTTTTTTCCAGAAACACCCTCGTCGAAGGTTTTTAATCATTTTTCGAGGTGATATATATACGTATATAGTATGTGTGTATAAATAAGCGAAAAAAAAATTTCGGAAAAACCTCGCACCAGTGGTTAAAAACGATTTTGAAATTTAAGCATAAATTCCATGTGTTTAATGCATTTTATTCAAGTAACGCCCTCGACGAAGGTTTTGAATTATTTTTCGAGGTGATATATATACGTATATAGTATGTGTGTATAAATACGCGAAAAAAAAATTTCGGAAAGAACCTCGCAGCAGTGGTTAAAAACGATTTTGAAATATAAGCATAAAATCCATGTGTTAAATGGATTTTTTTCCAGAAACACCCTCGTCGAAGGTTTTTAATCATTTTTCGAGGTGATATATATACGTATATAGTATGTGTGTATAAATACGCGAAAAAAAAATTTCGGAAAAAACCTCGCACGAGTTGTTAAAAACGATTTTGAAATATAAGCATAAAATCCATGTGTTTAATGGGTTTTTTTCCAGAAACACCCTCGTCGAAGGTTTTTAATCATTTTTCGAGGTGATATATATACGTATATAGTATGTGTGTATAATACGCGAAAAAAAAATTTCGAAAAAAACCTCGCACCAGTGGTTAAAAACGATTTTGAAATATAAGCATAAAATCCATGTGTTAAATGGATTTTTTTCCAGAAACACCCTCGTCGAAGGTTTTTAATCATTTTTCGAGGTGATATATATACGTATATAGTATGTGTGTATAAATACGCGAAAAGAAAAATTCGGAAAGAACCTCGCAGCAGTTGTTAAAAACGATTTTGAAATATAAGCATGAAATCCATGTGTTTAATGGGTTTTTTTCCAGAAACACCCTCGTCGAAGGTTTTTAATCATTTTTCGAGGTGATATATATACGTATATAGTATGTGTGTATAAATACGCGAAAAAAAAATTTCGGAAAAAAACTCGCACGAGTGGTTTAAAACGATTTTGAAATACAAGCATAAATTCCATGTGTTTAATGCATTTTTCTCAAGTAACGCCCTCGACGAAGGTTTTTAATCATTTTTCGAGGTGATACATATACATATATAGTATGTGTGTATAAATTCGCGAAAAAAAAATTTCGGAAAATCCTCGCACGAGTGGTTAAAAACGATTTTGAAATATAAGCTTGAAATCCATGTGTTTAATGGGTTTTTTTCCAGAAACTCCCTCGTCGAAGGTTTTTAATCATTTTTCGAGTTGATATATATAAGTACATAGTATGTGTGTATAAATACGCGAAAAAAAAATTTCGAAAAAAACCTCGCACCATTGGTTAAAAACGATTTTGAAATATAAGCATAAAATCCATGTGTTTAGTGGGTTTTTTTCCATAAACACCCTCGTCGAAGGTTTTTAATCATTTTTCGAGGTGATATATATACGTATATAGTATGTGTGTATAAATACGCGAAAAAAAAATTTCGGAAAAAACCTCGCACGAGTGGTTAAAAACGATTTTGAAATATAAGCATAAAATCCATGTGTTTAATGGGTTTTTTTCCAGAAACACCCTCGTCGAAGGTTTTTAATCATTTTTCGAGGTGATATATATACGTATATAGTATGTGTGTATAAATACGCGAAAAAAAAATTTCGGAAAAAACCTCGCACCAGTTGGTTAAAAACGATTTTGAAATATAAGCATAAAATCCATGTGTTTAGTGGGTTTTTTTCCAGAAACACCCTCGTCGAAGGTTTTTAATCATTTTTCGAGGTGATATATATACGTATATAGTATGTGTGTATAAATACGCGAAAAAAAAATTTCGGAAAAAACCTCGCACCAGTGGTTAAAAACGATTTTGAAATATAAGCATGAAATCCATGTGTTTAATGGGTTTTTTTCCAGAAACACCCTCGTCGAAGGTTTTTAATCATTTTTCGAGGTGATATATATACGTATATAGTATGTGTGTATAAATACGCGAAAAAAAAATTTCGGAAAAAACCTCGCACGAGTGGTTAAAAACGATTTTGAAATATAAGCATGAAATCCATGTGTTTAATGGGTTTTTTTCCAGAAACACCATCGTCGAAGTTTTTAATCATTTTTCGAGGTGATATATATACGTATATAGTATGTGTGTATAAATACGCGAAAAAAAAATTTCGGAAAAAAAATCGCACGAGTGGTTAAAAACGATTTTGAAATATAAGCATATAATCCATGTGTTTATTGGGTTTTTTTCCAGAAACACCCTCGTCGAAGGTTTTTAATCATTTTTCGAGGTGATATATATACGTATATAGTATGTGTGTATAATTACGCGAAAAAAAAATTTCGGAAAAAACCTCGCACCAGTGGTTAAAAACGATTTTGAAATATAAGCATAAAATCCATGTGTTTAAATGGATTTTTTTCCAGAAACACCCTCGTCGAAGGTTTTTAATCATTTTTCGAGTGATATATATACGTATATAGTATGTGTGTATAAATACGCGAAAAAAAAATTTCGGAAAAAAACTCGCACGAGTGGTTAAAAACGATTTTGAAATATAAGCATAAAATCCATGTGTTTAATGGGTTTTTTTCCAGAAACACCCTCGTCGAAGGTTTTTAATCATTTTTCGATGTGATATATATATGTATATAGTATGTGTGTATAATTACGAAAAAAAAAAATTTCGGAAAAAACCTCGCACGAGTGGTTAAAACCGATTTTGAAATATAAGCATAAAATCCATGTGTTTAATGGATTTTTTTTCCATAAACACCATCGTCGAAGGTTTTTAATCATTTTTCGAGGTGATATATATACGTATCTAGTATGTGTGTATAAATACGCGAAAAAAAAATTTCGGAAAAACCCTCGCACGAGTGGTTAAAAACGATTTTGAAATATAAGCATAAAATCCATGTGTTTAGTGGGTTTTTTTCCAGAAACACCCTCGTCGAAGGTTTTTAATCATTTTTCGAGGTGATATATATACGTGTATAGTATGTGTGTATATATACGCGAAAAAAAAATTTCGGAAAAACCCTCGCACGAGTGGTTAAAAACGATTTTGAAATATAAGCATAAAATCCATGTGTTTAATGGGTTTTTTTCCAGAAACACCCTCGTCGAAGGTTTTTAATCATTTTTCGAGGTGATATATATACGTATATAGTATGTGTGTATAAATACGCAAAAAAAAATTTCGGAAAAACCCTCGCACGAGTGGTTAAATACGATTTTGAAATATAAGCATAAAATCCATGTGTTTAGTGGGTTTTTTTCCAGAAACACCCTCGTCGAAGGTTTTTAATCATTTTTCGATGTGATATATATACGTATATAGTATGTGTGTATAAATACGAAAAAAAAATTTCGGAAAAAACCTCGCACCAGTGGTTAAAAACGATTTTGAAATATAATCATAAAATCCATGTGTTAAATGGGTTTTTTTCCAGAAACACCCTCGTCGAAGGTTTTTAATCATTTTTCGAGGTGATATATATACGTATATAGTATATGTGTATAAATACGCGAAAAAAAAATTTCAAAAAAAACCTCGCACGAGTGGTTAAAAACGATATTGAAATATAAGCATGAAATCCATGTGTTTAATGGGTTTTTTTCCAGAAACACCCTCGTCGAAGGTTTTTAATCATTTTTCGAGGTGATATATATACGTATATAGTATGTGTGTATAAATACGCGAAAAAAAAATTTCGGAAAAAACCTCGCACGAGTGGTTAAAAACGATTTTGAAATATAAGCATAAAATCCATGTGTTTAATGGGTTTTATCCAAGAAACACCCTCGTCGAAGGTTTTTAATCATTTTCGATGTGATATATATACGTATATAGTATGTGTGTATAAATACGCGAAAAAAAAAATTCGGAAAAAACCTCGCACGAGTTGTTAAAAACGATTTTGAAATATAATCATGAAATCCATGTGTTTAATGGGTTTTTTTCCAGAAACACCCTCGTCGAAGGTTTTTAATCATTTTTAGAGGTGATATATATAACTATATAGTATGTGTCTATAAATACGCGAAAAAAAAAATTCGGAAAAAACCTCGCACCAGTGGTTAAAAACGATTTTGAAATATAAGCATGAAATCCATGTGTTTAATGGGTTTTATCCCAGAAACACCCTCGTCGAAGGTTTTTAATCATTTTCGATGTGATATATATACGTATATAGTATGTGTGTATAAATACGCGAAAAAAAAATTTCGGAAAAACCCTCGCACGAGTGGTTAAAAACGATTTTGAAATATAAACATGAAATCCATGTGTTTAATGGGTTTTTTTCCAGAAACACCCTCGTGGAAGGTTTTTAATAATTTTTCGATGTGATATATATACGTACATAGTATGTGTGTATAAATACGCGAAAAAAAAATTTCGGAAAAAACCTTCACCAGTGGTTAAAAACGATTTTGAAATATAAGCATAAAATCTATGTGTTTAATGGGTTTTTTTCCAGAAACACATTCGTCGAAGGTTTTTAATCATTTTTCGATGTGATATATATACGTATATAGTATGTGTGTATAAATACGCGAAAAAAAAATTTCGGAAAAACCCTCGCACGTGTGGTTAAAAACGATTTTGAAATATAAGCATGAAATCCATGTGTTTAATGTGTTTTTTCCAGAAACACCCTCGTGGAAGGTTTTTAATAATTTTTCGATGTGATATATATACGTACATAGTATGTGTGTATAAATTCGCGAAAAAAAAATTTGGGAAAAAACCTTTACCAGTGGTTAAAAACGATTTTGAAATATAAGCATAAAATCCATGTGTTTAATGGGTTTTTTTTTAGAAACACATTCGTCGAAGGTTTTTAATCATTTTTCAATGTGATATATATACGTATATAGTATGTGTGTATAAATACGCGAAAACAAAATTTCGAAAAAAACCTCGCACCAGTGGTTAAAAACGATTTTGAAATATAAGCATAAAATCCATGCGTTTAATGGGTTTTTTTCCAGAAACACCCTCGTCGAAGGTTTTTAATCATTTTTCGAGGTGATATATATACGTATATAGTATGTGTGTATAAATACGCGAAAAAAAAATTTCGGAAAGAACCTCGCAGCAGTGGTTAAAAACGATTTTGAAATATAAGCATGAAATCCATGTGTTTAATGTGTTTTTTCCAGAAACACCCTCGTCGAAGGTTTTTAATCATTTTTAGAGGTGATATATATACGTATATAGTATGTGTGTATAAATACGCGAAAAAAAAAATTCGGAAAAAACCTCGCACCAGTGGTTAAAAACGATTTTGAAATATAAGCATAAAATCCATGTGTTTAATGGGTTTTTTCCAGAAACACCCTCGTCGAAGGTTTTTAATCATTTTTCGAGGTGATATATATACGTATATAGTATGTGTGTATAAATACGCGAAAAAAAAATTTCGGAAAAAACCTCGCACCAGTGGTTAAAAACGATTTTGAAATATAAGCATAAAATCCATGTGTTTAATGGGTTTTTTTCCAGAAACACCCTCGTCGAAGGTTTTTAATCATTTTTCGAGGTGATATATATACGTATATAGTATGTGTGTATAAATACGCGAAAAAAAAATTTCGGAAAAAACCTCGCACGAGTGGTTAAAAACGATTTTGAAATATAAGCATAAAATCCATGTGTTTAATGGGTTTTTTTCCAGAAACACCCTCGTCGAAGGTTTTTAATCATTTTTCGAGGTGATATATATACGTATATAGTATGTGTGTATAAATACGCGAAAAAAAAATTTCGGAAAAAACCTCGCACGAGTGGTTAAAAACGATTTTGAAATATAAGCATAAAATCCATGTGTTTAATGGGTTTTTTTCCAGAAACACCCTCGTCGAAGGTTTTTAATCATTTTTCGAGGTGATATATATACGTATATAGTATGTGTGTATAAATACGCGAAAAAAAAATTTCGGAAAAAACCTCGCACGAGTGGTTAAAAACGATTTTGAAATATAAGCATAAATTCCATGTGTTTAATGCATTTTTTTCAAGAAACACCCTCGTCGCAGGTTTTTAATCATTTTTCGAGGTGATATATATACGTATATAGTATGTGTGTATAAATACGCGAAAAAAAAATTTCGGAAAAAACCTCGCACGAGTGGTTAAAAACGATTTTGAAATATAAGCATAAATTCCATGTGTTTAATGCATTTTTTTCAAGAAACGCCCTCGTAGCAGGTTTTTAATCATTTTTCGAGGTCATAGATATACGTATATAGTATGTGTGTATAAATACGCAAAAAAAAAATTTCGGAAAAAACCTCGCACGAGTGGTTAAAAACGATTTTGAAATATAAGCATAAATTCCATGTGTTTAATGCATTTTTTTCAAGAAACGCCCTCGTAGCAGGTTTTTAATCATTTTTCGAGGTCATAGATATACGTATATAGTATGTGTGTATAAATACGCAAAAAAAAAATTTCGGAAAAAACCTCGCACGAGTGGTTAAAAACGATTTTGAAATATAAGCATAAATTCCATGTGTTTAATGCATTTTTTTCAAGAAACGCCCTCGTAGCAGGTTTTTAATCATTTTTCGAGGTCATAGATATACGTATATAGTATGTGTGTATAAATACGCAAAAAAAAAATTTCGGAAAAAACCTCGCACGAGTGGTTAAAAACGATTTTGAAATATAAGCATAAATTCCATGTGTTTAATGCATTTTTTTCAAGAAACGCCCTCGTAGCAGGTTTTTAATCATTTTTCGAGGTCATAGATATACGTATATAGTATGTGTGTATAAATACGCAAAAAAAAAATTTCGGAAAAAACCTCGCACGAGTGGTTAAAAACGATTTTGAAATATAAGCATAAATTCCATGTGTTTAATGCATTTTTTTCAAGAAACGCCCTCGTAGCAGGTTTTTAATCATTTTTCGAGGTCATAGATATACGTATATAGTATGTGTGTATAAATACGCAAAAAAAAAATTTCGGAAAAAACCTCGCACGAGTGGTTAAAAACGATTTTGAAATATAAGCATAAATTCCATGTGTTTAATGCATTTTTTTCAAGAAACGCCCTCGTAGCAGGTTTTTAATCATTTTTCGAGGTCATAGATATACGTATATAGTATGTGTGTATAAATACGCAAAAAAAAAATTTCGGAAAAAACCTCGCACGAGTGGTTAAAAACGATTTTGAAATATAAGCATAAATTCCATGTGTTTAATGCATTTTTTTCAAGAAACGCCCTCGTAGCAGGTTTTTAATCATTTTTCGAGGTCATAGATATACGTATATAGTATGTGTGTATAAATACGCAAAAAAAAAATTTCGGAAAAAACCTCGCACGAGTGGTTAAAAACGATTTTGAAATATAAGCATAAATTCCATGTGTTTAATGCATTTTTTTCAAGAAACGCCCTCGTAGCAGGTTTTTAATCATTTTTCGAGGTCATAGATATACGTATATAGTATGTGTGTATAAATACGCAAAAAAAAAATTTCGGAAAAAACCTCGCACGAGTGGTTAAAAACGATTTTGAAATATAAGCATAAATTCCATGTGTTTAATGCATTTTTTTCAAGAAACGCCCTCGTAGCAGGTTTTTAATCATTTTTCGAGGTCATAGATATACGTATATAGTATGTGTGTATAAATACGCAAAAAAAAAATTTCGGAAAAAACCTCGCACGAGTGGTTAAAAACGATTTTNGATAAAAGATTATGATCTGGACATCCAATACCACCCCAGGAAGGCAAACCAGGTAGCCGATGCACTGAGCAGGAAGACTCATGGCACGCTAGCCAACAAATTGATAAGGGAAATGGAGAGCCTGCAACTGGAAGTGGTAGAATCAACCACAGTCATGTTAGGGACGATTACCGCGAAGCCGGGGATACTGGAGGAGGTACTAGAAGCACATATATCAGACCCTGAGAAACCCGTGACGCGAAAAGGGGGAAACATAACCGATAAATGGGAAATAAGCAAAGGAAGCGATGGGCTAGTCCGAATGAATGAACGTATATGGGTACCAAACAAGCCAGAGTTTAGAAAGAAGATTATGACGGAAGCACACAGTTCAGCATTCTCAGTTCACCCAGGAAGTACTAAGATGTATCAAGACCTAAAGACGCACTGGTGGTGGAATGGAATGAAAAACGAGATTGCCAACTTTGTGGCCAAATGCGAAAACTGCCAACGAGTTAAGGTCGAACACCAACGCCCGGGGGGCGAACTACAACCCTTAGAAATTCTAGAATGGAAATGGGATAGCATCGGCATGGACTTTTTGGTAGGACTACCCAAGAGCCCACGAAAGAACGACGCGATATGGGTGGTGGTGGACCGTCTTACGAAGGCGGCTCACTTTTTAGCACTCAAGACGACGTACGGAGTGGACAGGCTAGCCAGAATATATGTGGATAACATAGTCAAATTACATGGAGTTCCAATAAATATCGTGTCAGACAGGGACCCGAGATTCACATCTAGATTTTGGCAAAGCTTACAGAAATCGCTCGGAACTCAGTTATGCATGAGCACAGCCTATCATCCACAGACGGATGGTCAGACCGAGAGAACCAACCAGATTATGGAGGATATGTTACGGGCATGTGTACTGGAGTTTAAGGGAGGTTGGGAGGATTTCCTACCGCTAGTGGAATTTGTGTACAATAACAGCTTTCAGAGCAGCATTGGTATGGCGCCATATGAGGCATTGTACGGGAGGAAGTGTCGTACACCGCTATGTTGGGATGAGGTGGGAGAGAGAACGACCACGGGGACAGAATTAGTAGAAGTCACCATTGAAAAGGTAACCGTAGTACGAAAGAACATTAAGGCAGCACAGGACCGATACAAAAGTTGGGCAGACACAAAAAGGAGACCCTTAGAGTTAAAAGTTGGAGATCAAACATACCTAAAGGTATCACCTATGAAGGGAGTGCTAAAGACCACAAGGACAGGGAAGCTGAGCCCCCGGTATATCGGACCATATGAGGTGGAACGAAGGATCGGAAACCTAGCATTTCAGCTGAAGCTTCCGGAGGAAATGGGTGGGATACACAACGTGTTCCATGTATCCCAACTGAGGAGGAGGGTGACTGAAGGGATCCAAGAATGTGTGGGGGAACCATAGAGATAACCCCGGAACTAACGTACGAGGAAGTCCCAGTAAAGATCCTAGGCAGAGAGGAAAGAAGACTCAGAAATAAACAAATCCCCATGGTAAAAGTACAATGGTCAAATCAAGGAGAGAGGGAAGCCACACGGGAAACGGAACGGGAAATTAGACAGAGAGCGCCGGAGTTAATGGAAGATTGGTACGCACGAGTTTCGGGACGAAACTCAAAATGAGTGGGGAAGGATGTAATAGCCGAGAAAAAGGTACAATGAAACAAATAGTAGGGAACGTAGCGGTAAAAGTCTAGACGAGAGATAATGAGGGATACGGGAATGAAAGAACGTAAAAGGAAATGAAAAATAGAAAAGTAAAGAAAAAGATTAAAAGGGGGTCAAAAGCAAATGAAGGAGGGGTTAAAGTGTGAATTAGAAAAGTTAGGATGTCTATAAATAGAGGTGAGGAGCCCCAAAAACGAGTTAATCATCATTAAGACACGAAAATTCGAATATTGGGACGAAGAAAGAAATTGTCGCGAAAATTTCCAAGGGCAAAAATTATCGCGAAAAATTTGAAGGCAAGAATTGTCGCGAAAATTTTGAAGGTAAAATTGTCGCGAAAATTTACGAAGGCAAAATTGTCGCGAAAATTTACGAAAAGTAAAATTGTCGCGGAATTCCAGTAAGGCATAAATTATCGCGAATTTCATCCCAGTGCAATATTATCGCGGATTTTAATCCTAGGGTATTATTATCGCGGATTTCAGGGCAGAAGTAGAATTGTCGCGGAAATACTAAGTTCGAGTATTTTCGTTACGTCCCGAAGTCGGATCGTGGGAGGAAAAGGACACGTAAGGTCTACGGTAATCACATAGTTAACAATAAGATAATAACGTCAGAATTCGAATAACTAAGACCTGTTACGAAATGCAGGGAAAGCACGGGAAGATTATAACAGGCTAAAGCAAACGGTAAGCGGAGTGAACACAATATAGTAAGGGAAGGTTCAGGCTTAGGGAATGGGATTGGGTTAATGAAGAAGGAAGAAAGGATACGAATGAACGAAATAAATGATAATAAGACTCGGGGTGAGGAAGGATGNACAACCCTTAGAAATTCCAGAATGGAAATGGGATAGCATCGGCATGGATTTTGTGGTAGGACTACCCAAGAGCCCACGGAAGAACGACGCAATATGGGTAGTGGTTGACCGTCTTACGAAGGCGGCTCACTTTTTAGCAGTCAAGACAACGTACGGAGTGGACAGGCTAGCCCGAATATATGTGGATAACATAGTCAGATTACATGGAAATCCAGTAAATATCGTGTCAGACAGGGACCCGAGATTCACGTCTAGATTTTGGCAAAGTTTACAGAAATCGCTCGGAACTCAGTTATGCATGTGCACAGCCTACCATCCACAGACGGATGGTCAGACAGAGAGAACCCACCAAATTATGGAGGATATGTTACGAGCATGTGTATTGTAGTTTAAGGGAGGTTGGGAGGATTTCCTACCGCTAGTGGAGTTTGCGTACAATAACAGCTTTCAAAGCAGCATTGGTATGGCGCCATATGAGGCGTTGTACGGGAGGAAGTGTCGTACACCGTTATGTTGGGATGAGGTGGGAGAGAGAACGACCACGGGGACAGAATTAGTGGAAGTCACCATTGAAAAGGTAGCCGTGGTACGAAAGAACATTAAGGCGGCACAAGACCGATACAAAAGTTGGGCAGACACAAGAATGAGACTTTTAGAGCTAAAAGTTGGGGATCACGCATACCTAAAGGTATCACCTATGAAGGGGGTGCTAAGGACCACAAGGACATGGAAGCTGAGCCCCCGGTATATCGGACCATATGAGGTGGAACGAAGGATCGGAAACCTAGCATATCAGTTGAAGCTTCTGGAGGAAATGGGGGGAATACATAGATGGATAAAGGTGACTGAAGATAAAGGTGACTGAAGGGATCCAAGAATAAAGGGGAAACGTGTTCCATGTATCCCAACTGAGGATAAAGGTGACTGAAGGGATCCAAGAATGTGTGGGGGAACCCATAGAGATAACCCCGGAACTAACGTACGAGGAAGTCCCAGTAAAGATCCTAGGCAGAGAGGAAAGAAGGCTCAGAAACAAACAAATCCCCATGGTGAAAGTACAATGGTCCAATCAAGGAG
>RWGZ01000676.1:466989-480080 GCA_009725065.1 Utricularia reniformis
ATATCTCCGGCCACTTCTCTAGGTGCCGCCTCATTGCGAGGAGGTTGGGCACCATTTTCAGCAGGTGGGGGAGCAGCATGCTCCTGTCTCCCCCCTTCATTCTGCGGGGCTCAGCCGCCACGGACCCGCCATCTTCTCCTACGGCCCTGACCACGGCTCTCACGCCCGTGTTGGCCTCTTTCCTGCTCTGGCGGAGGAGACCTTCGGTCCTCTGCCCGATCATTATAGTTTCGGGGTTGTCCCCGATTATCTCTTCCCCGCGGCCTGTGACAATCGTCACCTTGATGGCCCCTTCGGGGGGATTCCGCTCTATTTCCCTTCTGACCGTTTCAGTCGGGCTTTTCTTTACCCATTGCCTCTACCGTCTCTTTCAGCAACGGGAACTTCAAGGTTGGATGATCGCGATTATGATGAAGCTCGCAATACACCCGGTTGTCCTCCTGCTTCGGGGGGACATCTTTTTCATTCACAGCCGCTACTTCTCGCGATTGTTTCTTCGGGTAGGAAACCCGATGATCACCTGCGGGCTCAGAATTCTCGCTAGGCTTCCGATAACCCAGCCCCAACGCTTCATCTACCTTAATATATTTGTTGATTTTCTGAAGTAGTTTTCCCAAGGTAGATGGTGGGCTCTTCACCAAACTGGCCGAAAGACCGCAGGGTCCTATGCCTGCTGTAGAATATCAATTTTGTCCCGAAGCTCAAGCTTGATGCCTCGGGCGGTCCTGTTGAATTTCTCCATAAAGGACCGAAGACTCATTTTCGCCGGAATATATTTAAACTGGTATAGTTCCTGCCTGCTTCGGGGCGGTCCTACATTTGGAGCGAACTGCTCAGAGAAAGCCAAAATAAACCCACCATACGACTGTATGGATCGGGCCGGCAGATTTTTGAACCAGGTTGGGGCATCGCCTTGTAATCCTGCCGCGAAGATGCGGCACTTCAGTGAATCCGAGGCCCGAACTGTTCCCATACGTAACTCAAAATCCGCGACGTGATCAATAGGATCACCATCTCCTCGAAATGTCGGCAACCCCTCGGGGTTGCGATAATGTCGATCTGGGACCGCTGCCCAGATTTCTTCTGAAAAGGGGAGCATCAAATCTCCCAAGGCGGCTGATACGCCTTCAGATTGCTGGGATGACGCTTGGACAGCATGTAAATTATGCCACCAATCGTCGTCCTTACATCGCCTGATAGGGGCCTCCATGGCCCTGTTAAATAAGCCAGGATTGCGTCCTAGATTCGGTTCGCAATCCTTGAGCGCACGCATACCTTCCAACTCCCTGGTGAGCTCATCTATCCGTCGCTGCATCTGCTCCTGGTCATTTCTAGGAGCGGGAGTTAGAGCTCTAGCTGGAGGGGGAGGAGTAGATCGATATCTAGGCCTCCTTGTGTTGATGTCACGCCTGAAGGCTTCTTCCTCGTCAGTGTTGTGTTCGTCGGGATCACTTTCATCAATCACGAATACTTGTTGTGATCTCGTCTAAAAATATTTATTCTTAGATCAGTCAAGTTTTTAATTATTCGGAGTTCAATTGTTGTGAGGACACGAGCGATATACGAGGTTGGGCCCACAATGTGTGGGCTTACGTCCTCGGGAGAGCGAAGCTCTACCTTGGTTTCCACTATAATAATCAATGAGAAACGAGTACAACGATGTAATAACGATAATCCAAATGAAAGCGGCCCGAGAAACAATCAAATATACTCCGTCGCGGTGAAACTGGCGAAATGTCGCGATTCTGGCCAAAAATGTTGATTTCTCTCGGAAATGAGATGAGTGGCGTCGGTCGCGAGAAATGGTTCGATTTCTCGCGGAAGGGGGCTGAGGCAAGCCTGGTCGCGAGATGTTGCGCGAGTTTGGGCTAGCCGTGAGAAATGGATCGATTTCTCGCGGGAGGCGGCTGAAGAAAGCCTGGTCGCGAGATATGGATTGATTTCGCGCGATTACTTCTCCAGATTGAACGAGTTTTGTGCCTTGACCGATACAGAAAATGTCTCCTTTTTTCAGTGCCATGGGCTCCTATTTATAGAGAAATCCAGCGCACTTAGTCAACTAATGGTCCAAAAGCCCAATCTTATTCAAATTAGCCCAAATTACTTAGAAATTATCCAATTAACCCGGAATAAATGCCACAGCGCCACGGAACTTCGGGACTTCATCCCGATCGAGAGTTTAGTCGGAAATGCGATGAGAAAATACCGGAAAACCTCGTATATCAGTTCTTTGCCTCCAAACAGTGAATACGCAGCCACATAACATCATTGCACCCGGCAGATATGCTCCAGGGTGGAAAATTACGAAAATACCCCTGGCCCCGTACGGGGCCGAAACGACCCAAAACATCTCAAAACACTTACCGAATCCTTGTGCGGGGTCCAGGATGCCTGAATTACGAGGATACCCCTGAAAACGCCTCGCGATAGACATATAAAAATACCGAAAATACCACATAACCACTTCAGACGAGCCCCGAGGTTAACATAATTACATTAATAACCGAAGGCCCATACTAATGTAAGTCCCCATGTGTCGATTGAGAAATCATGAACAATTGTTTAATTGTCGCCACATGTTCTCAGAGCAAATATGGCTCAACCTATACTTTCGCTTGCGATATTCATCGTAGATACTTAGATCAGCACTAACCCAATATCCAACTTAACCTGCCGATATTCTTTGAATGCACTTAGCTTGCACCAGATGGCCTACTAACCGATTATTTATATGATTCTATAGATTCGTTCTCGTCCTGGGGTGACCTCATCAGTTGATCTCTCAACAATCATAATTGAAAGTTGATAATTAATCATCTTTATCACCCTTGATTCCTTAGACAATAGGTGGATTAGTACTATTGTTCTGTTCCATCGCGATACTCTTCATTGTATAAGATATCAATTTGAGAGTACATTATTATAAATATCCCATGAATGCATAGAATGCATTTCTCCAAACATCTTTGTTTATCGATCCGAAGAAAGATAAACTTTTATATGCTGAATCGCCAGAAAGACATGACTTTCCGATAATCGATAATATGTATCAAGAATTCTAACAACAATGGGTTTCACTCCCCTCATTCTTTTGAGTGAAATACACTATAGATTGTTTTTATTCGGCCTCTCTTCATTGCTGGCTTAAAGGTCACGATTATATCATCTCCATATGAACTCAAAACTATTACAATGTCCACATATTCTTCCATATTGACCACATATTCTTCCATATTGACCACACATTTTTATTTGCAAGTCCCCAGCGTTTACTGAATTAGTTATCGAAGTACCGCAATTGTCCGCATTCTCTATTTTGAGAATAGGAAATTCCGCCCATAGCAACGTACTAAGCATACTCGTTTTATTACCTGGAAACTTTTGGTGTACATCCCATTACTGGGTTAAATAGCATGGGTCTTAAGTTCACCGGCCATCAAAACCTGTGTGGTACCAAGAGCGGACATTGCAAATGTGACACA
Organism: Utricularia reniformis; assembly: GCA_009725065.1. Lineage (NCBI taxonomy): Eukaryota > Viridiplantae > Streptophyta > Magnoliopsida > Lamiales > Lentibulariaceae > Utricularia > Utricularia reniformis. The sequence goes on from RWGZ01000676.1 coordinate 470,472, forward strand.
TCATGTACCATTCCTCTCAACGATTCCTTGGAAGGAAATAATTACTCCACCCTTTCATGTCAATAGAAGGCTCCGCATATATGATCACTTTAATGAGACTTAGTTTATTAAGACCTTAAATCCTCTCTCTTAACCGGTCTAAGATCGGTTCATCGAAATTCAACCTTTTGTAGTCTCCTACTAATATTATTATGACCCTTCTTTCTCATCATCAAACTCAACTAAGGCAGCACTTATGATTTCTTTGAATGCGCAAAACACAAACCCAAAGGTTTATGATGATGAGTGGAGACATAAACGAATCGATGTTTATATAACACTTTCAACCTTCAATAGAAACCCGAGTATGTACTTATCAATTTATGTTTCGCTTGCAAACATCATAGACCAAGAAAATTTTTTGTCTTTCACTAATAACTCACATCCAGAAGGATTCCACATCACTCAATACTTCATCAATATACTGAAGCACTCGCTTGAATATTGGAAACGATTACTTCCATACCAGTTTTTATCTATATACCATCATTATTGACTTCCACACATTCATCTCCCCACATCTTTAAATATTGATTTCATCGACCGCTAGTACATGACATCTAGTTTCTTCAAACCAAAAGGCAGAATTGGATAACTTCAAGCCGACAAACTTAGTCAATATATCAATGTCGACAATAGATTCAGGTACTCTGACCATGCTTCACTGAACTAAATAAAAACAATACAAACTCTGTAGGCAACGTTCGACTTTGGAGCCATCAAGTAGGTCCGAGACTGATTACATGCATTTCATAGGTTCAACGAGCCTTGCTTGCAATACGATTTCTACATCTTCAATAATTATGTCTTCGTTTTAACGGGATAATATCCACTTCTTTGGAGGACTTCATCTTCATTGTTAAAAATCCCCTTAATAATAGGGGTTCCATCTTTATGCCATTTTCTCGTTTTCTTGAAGAACAAAACCATATCATGTTAATACACTCGATCTTATATTTAGAATGCCACTATAAGATGCATGTCTTCGCACTAGACACCGTCGTATCGCTTCGAAAGATAACACTAAGAACATATCTTGCCGACACATGATCTCCCTTCTACTTCGGAACATTCTAATAGAGCGATCAAAGTGGAGTAGGGATATGATAGCTCCGAGTAGATTTAAAACACATCTTCTAAAGGAAAAATCATAATAGATGATAGGAATATCCACCACTACGATTTTCGTTATATGTCCACCACTATAATAAAGACCTTCATATTTCCTGATATCCCAATATGACATGGAGAATAACAAATCGTTCGAAGGCAGCAAAACTGTTGTTAAACGAAACTAACTCAATACGCTGCTTATTAGTTGAATGCCAAGACCTTTGCTAGAATGCACACATGGTCAAGATACTCAATAGCTTAATAATGTCACAAGTTAATCAAGAAAAAACGCTCAATAATCATACATTTCCGGACGAATATCATTCCGGACGATAAATAAAATAACACAAGTTTGATATCTCTTTCGTGAACTCCAATTGGCATATTTATATTGCGGTTGATACTTCTGAAAACCCAAAAATCATAATTCTCAAGTATCTTTAAATAACTACTTAGCATCATGATGAATACATTCTAAGCGGCATCCATTCTGGGTAACGAAGTAAATCGAACACATGAAGCCTTCACGATAAAATAAGAATAATCCGAACGAATACCATTTCGGATGATTAAGAAAAATAATTAGGTACTCTCTTCGACATAGAGTTCATGTTATTAAGAATTTGATCATCGAGTATAGATTAAACTTCAATCATTGAGGCTCAGTCGTTTCCTTTAATTCAAAGAGTTGCGAGACTCTTCGAGGGGTTTCGATAATGCAGACCCACACAGTTCAAATAGAGAACATCGGTAGTTAAAGGCATGACACATTTTTTCGACCAAAAATTAATCACCAATGAAAACCAGGGCGATTTGACTACTCCACAACATGCTCGAATGTACTGAATGATTAGTAAGAGACTTGATAGAGATGCTCGAATCCACTGGATCCACTAAGTAGAGATGTCGAGACATAAATATATGCTTTATAAAATGAGAAGACGAGACCATCTTTGAATAATATACTTCCACTCGGGAGTTTCATTTTATGATTTTTTCATAACCTCACGCATTTCGTGGTTATTTGTTGATTAATAACTTGGCCTTTTAAGCACATCTTCACTATCCATATTTGAAGCTTCTCCTTATGTCACAATAAATACATTTATTCGCGAACGTCTTATCTTCCATACTAGTTTGCCTTTTGTGATAATAATTTCTCGATGCGTTGTATTCCCAAAAACTTATCCTTCGATGACTGTCTTATCATTTTAAAACTCTTCAATATGCGTATTTGTGATTTCTCTGTCCGTCACGATAAATACTCGTTCATTCATCAATCCTCTCAATTCGACGCTAGTTTTTGCCGCAAATACTTCTGAAAGGCAAACTCTTTTCAACTCCACAATATAAATATCGAGATGTTATACGACATGCACAATCTTTTGAATGCCAAATCCACTAGAGTCTCAGTAAACTTCGTTAATCTCGGAGCGTCGAGCGTAAAACTACTAAAGTGTTTGATATTTCGAACGAACCATCTGAAAGCTGATCGACTTCTTACAAGGTCTCTATAAAGATCATTAATAATTCTCGAATGAATAACTAGAGAATCCCATTGATAATGCAAAAAATAGGTAACCCACATCATGAATGTCGTACTTCGACACGATATGTGATTTTGAACAAACTGAGTACATATTGAGTAAGCTCCCACGAACTTATGACGTCTTGACTAAGGTCATGTTGAATAGATCTTATGGAAATCACTATAATATTTTATTGGGTAATGGAGTCAACTTCCTCGACCTCGCTCTCGGGCATTCCTTCCACCGTATAACTCAACTCATCAAGCTAATCTTCTTCAAAAACCAATCAACACACGACACCAATCGGAACTGTAATGAAAATATGACAAAATATTTGGGACTGCTGAGTCCCCGATTTCATTGCTTGTAATAGAGGAGCAGGCGTATATAAGAGATCCACCTTTCTTCCCTTCAATCATGGCGAGAAGTATACTTGAAACTCAATAAATAGACTTGCAATTGAATACCAACAAGGTATGTATATCGGACTTTGGTAGATAATCTATCATTTCCTGAATACGTCATGTACATGTAAGTCCAAGCCCTTCAATGTTTTACTAGTAATCCTTTAAAAACCAACGGCGACCAACCTTTCTCATTTCCCATAACCTCTTCTTTTCTTATGTATTTGGTAAATCGTGTTGACTTGGAACTTCCAACTTTCCGCAACAAACACTCTCTCCAACTATTTTGTACACATATATACAATCAAACAACACGTGACCGAATTCCCCCAATGAAACTATGCAATCAACTCATTCTCCACATGATGTTCACGTTTATAAAGCATATCCACTATGCAATCAACTCATTCTCCACGTGAGGTTCACGTTTATCGCAAGGGTCAATCAACCGCCGCTCCATGCGATACTCAATATCGCCACAAAACTGNTTCCAACTTTCCGCAACAAACACTCTCTCCAACTATTTTGTACACATATATACAATCAAACAACACGTGACCGAATCCCTCCAATGCATTTACGCATCCGCTCATTTTCCATGTGAGGTTCACGTATCTCACAAGTGCTCCAAGCAATACACACAACATTACCAAACGGCTAGAAAACCATACAACTTATCCGAAGAATCGTTATAACAAATATTTGAATCCCAATATGCAATGGAAGAAAACCACCACAACTAATTGAACTACATCGTAATAGACCATTCCAAATATCAACAAAAGTATTTGATCATATCATCGAAGTTCATCAAACTAACACGGATCTCAAGATTTGATGTCGAGGAAATCCTTAGGCATCTCAATATACGCCGATCTTGTGAAGAATAACCACCATAGCTAGCGGAGGTATGTAATGTATCGAATGTGTTCGCCATATACCCATTTTGTTTATAACCGAGGAACATATGACCTCCAATATATCTCTGCTACAGAGTGAAATCCTTTGAATAGCTCAAAATATCCCAAATTTTCGATAAATGGATCGAAATGAAATAGTAAAATGCCAGAGAAATTCGATCCGAAAAATTTTACACCATCACATGACCATGTGATTGTAGACGAAAAATGGAGTCTCCCATGAAATTCAATGCACTCATAAATGGATCCCTTCCGGATGAAATCCCGCTCCGGAGGTTGGTTAGAATACCACTACTGAGGACTCTTCTTGTGGCACTGATTGAGTCGTCGGTACAATATTGTCAATTTCGTCTTGCACTACATAAGGGTTGCCATCCGAAACACTTTCTTTATCTATATCACTCCCATCTTAGAAATACCATATCCTCACAATACATAACAAGCTCCAAGCTCAGCACAAGAGCTCTCAATGGGATTAAGTCTCGGGTCCCCACCTACGGCGCCAAACTGATCTAGTCTAAAAATGTTTTGGATATTTATTTTTAGATCAGTCAATTTATGATTAATTCGTAAATTATGTTGTTGTGGGGACACGAGCGATGTACGAGGTTGGGCCCACAATGTGTGGGCTTACGTCCTCGGGAGAGCGAAGCTCTACCTTGGTTTCCACTATAATAATCAATGAGAAACGAATACAACGATGTAATAACGATAATCCGAATGAAATCGACCCGAGAAACGATCAAATATACTCCAAAAAGCCAAATATGACGAAATGTCGCGAAGAAGGGCTGTATCAAGCCTGGCCGCGAGATTTGGCTCGAAATCTCGCGAGCCTGGACTAGCCGCTAGGTTTGGTCTCGTTTCTCGCGAGAAGGGCTAGTCGCGAGGTTTGGTGCGATTCCTCGCGAGTCTGGGCTGGCCGCGAGATTTGGTATAAGCCATGGCCTGGTCGCGAGGTTTGGTGCGATTCCTCGCGAGTCTGGGCTGGCCGCGAGATTCGGTACGAAATCTCGCGAATAGTAATTGCAGTGTTGAAATCTCGCGATTTCGAGTGAAAGTCTCGCCTTGGGTGATGCGAAAAGGATCACACCCACTCTCAATGCCTTAGGACCTCTATTTATAGAGAAATGTAGCCCAAAACACAAGCTTAGGCCCAAGAGTCCAATTTCATTAGATTAAGCCCAAGACACCTCGACTAATATCCAATTAAATTAGAACAAATACCGTTCCGAAATATAACTTCGGAAATGCGTCTCGATCCAGAATTAGGCGAGGATATTGATGAGAAAATACCGGAGGACCCCGTAAAATAATCCACTGCTTCCAGATAGCGAATATGCGGCTACATAACATCATCGCACCTGACCGGTGCGCTCCCAGGTGGCAAATTACGAAAATACCCCTGGCCCCGTCTGGGGCCGAAATGACCCGAAACATATCAAAATGCTTGCAGAGACTTTATATGGGGCCCAGCAAGCCAGAATTACGAGAATACCACTTGAGAATGCCATCCGATAAAAATATGAAAATACCGAAAATACCAATAACCACGTCGGACGAGCTCCCGAGTAAGGACGGATACAAGAGAATATACCCGGGTAATATCAGTGGTATTTTTGGTATTTTTATATGTCTATCGCGAGGCGTTCTCGAGGGTATTCTCATGTTTCAGGCATGCTGGACCCCATATAAGGCTTCTGTAAGTGTTTTGAGATGTTTTAGGCTATTTCGGCCCCGGACGGGGTCAAGGGTATTTTCGTAATTTGCCACCCGGGAGCAAATCGGCGGGGTGCAGTGATGATATGTGGCTCTGTATTCACTGTTTGGAGGCAAAGAACTGATTTACGAGATTTTCCGGTATTTTCTCACCGCATTTCCGACTAAACTCTCGACCGGGATGTAGTCCAGAAGTTTAGTAGCGCTGTGACACTTATTCCGGATTAATTGGATATTTTCTAAGTAAGTTTGGCTAATTTGACTAACATTGGGCTTTTGGACCTTAAGTTCACTTATTGGGCCGAGTTTTTCGATAAATACAAGACCCTAGGCTCCAGAAAAAGGTTCAGACTCTCGTCACACTTCCCAAAGCTCCCGGTTTCGCCACTTTTTGCCCCACTCGCGACTTTTTGATCCAAAAGTCGCGAATCCCTCATCTTCAAGGCCACACTCGCGACTTTTTGCACCAAAAGTCGCGAGAGCATGTGGTCATTGTTGTATTTGCGAGATTTCGTCGTCTAGACCTCCGATTCGCATGTTTTCGCCTCCCGGACACCTGGACTCGCGAGTTTTCGTCCCTTAGGCACCAAGACTCGCGACTTTTAGTACCATTCGCGAGTTTAAGTCCAAAAGTCGCGAACATCACCTTAATTCGCAAGTTTTTGTCGCCTTGGGTGCGATGGAGTGGAATTGATCGTTTTTCGTACCGTTTTCATTCGGATTATCATTATCTCATGATTGTACTTGTATCCTTTGATTATTATAGTGAAAACCATGGTAGAGCTATGCTCTCCCGAGGACGTAAGCTCACGCATTGTGGACCCAGTCTCGTATATCGCTCGTGTCCTCACAAAAATTAAATTTCGAGTAATTAAAAATTGACTGATCATAAACAAACACTCTAAAATATTTTAAGACGAGATCAGTTTGGCGCCGTCCGTGGGGACCCGAGACTTGATCCCATTGAGAGCTCTTGTCCTGAGCTTGGAGCTTGTTGTGTATTGTGAGGATACGGGATTCCTAACATGAGAGTGATATAGATGAAGAAAGTGTAGTGTGATATGATAGTGTGATATTTTCCGGGTAGGATTTCGGTGGCATTTTACTATTCCATCTCGGTCAATTTATCGAGAATTTGGCATATTTTAAATAATTCAAAGGATTTCGCTCTGTGATACGGATATATTGAGGATCAACATGATTCTCGGTTATAATGAATGAGGGTTATATGGTGAATGTATCCGATACATTTACACATCTCCGCTCGCGAGGGAGGTTATTCTTCATAAGGTTGGCGTATATTGAGATACCTAAGGATCTCCTCGACATCAAATCTCGAGATCCATGTTAATTTGTTGGACTTCAATGATATGACCATGTACTTTGCCTGATATTTGGAATGGCTTACTCTACAATAATTCAAATACTTGCCGATGTTTTCTACTATTTCATATTGGGATTCAGGTATGAGTTTTAATCGGAACGATGGAACGATTCCTAGGAGGTATTGTGTGGTTTTCTATCCAGTTTTGTGGTGGTTGTGTGTATTGCATGGAGCACTTATGAAGCACGTTAACCTCAAATTGCGAATTAGCGGATGCGTGGTGGCATTAGGAGGATTTATCTGCGTGTTGCTTAATGGTATAAGTGTGCGTCGAGTCGTTGGTGAGAATAATAGCCACGGAAAGTTGGAGGACCCAAGTCAACATGAGTTAATTGACCGGGAAAAATAAGAGGTTATATGAGTATATGTGTATGGTCATATGAAATATTTGTTGGTTCTCAAGGATATGTGACGTTGTCAATAGCAATTATATGACCACGATCCTAGTTTAGATCCTAGTCCAGCCATTGGATCCGATGTGTGAATTTTTGAAGGAATATTTATACTATTTTTCGACAGCATTAATGTAAGAAGTAAGGTTCGTAGTAAAATAAGAGGTTATGGACGACAAGAGAAGAGTTGATCGTTGCAATATCTGGAGGATCCACCGTAGAATATGGAAGAGCATGGCGTAACAAGTACACTCGACATTGTTGCAATTCGTGTGATCGATCGAATGTATCGCTGCCGAAGTTCAGCACGCAAATCTTGTTGGTATTCAATTGCAAGTGTATTTATTCAGTTCTAGTATATTTCTCGCCATGGTTTAACACAAGAGAGAAGGATCTCGTATTATAAGAACCGACACCGGGGACTCATAAGTTTTATCATATTTTGTCCTTTTTCATCACAATTTCGGACATGCTAATGTGGGTGTCGAAAATCGGTGTCCGATATAAATTGGTTTTGATGCACGATTAGTTTGATGAGCTGGGAAGTATGGTGGAAGGAATGCCAGAGACCGAGGTCGAGGGAGTTGACTTGAATATTCAACCCGATAACACACAGCCACTCTCCCTAANCATTAATGTAAGAAGTAAGGTTCGTAGTAAAATAAGAGGTTATGGACGACAAGAGAAGAGTTGATCGTTGCAATATCTGGAGGATCCACCGTAGAATATGGAAGAGCTTGGCCTAACAAGTACACTCGACATTGTTGCAATTCGTGTGATCGATCGAATGTATCGCTGCCGAAGTTCAGCACGCAAATCTTGTTGGTATTCAATTGCAAGTGTATTTATTCAGTTCTAGTATATTTCTCGCCATGGTTTAACACAAGAGAGAAGGATCCCGTATTATAAGAACCGACACCGGGGACTCATAAGTTTTATCATATTTTGTCCTTTTTCATCACAGTTTCGGACATGCTAATGTGGGTGTCGAAAATCGGTGTCCGATATAAATTGGTTTTGATGCACGATTAGTTTGATGAGCTGGGTAGTATGGTGGAAGGAATGCCAGAGACCGAGGTCGAGGGAGTTGACTTGAATATTCAACCCGATAACACACAGCCACTCTCCCTAATAACTGTTTAACATGACCTGAAGAAAGACGCCATGAGTATGGAGGAGCTTACTCAATATGTACTCAGTTTGTTCGGGATGATAGAACGTGTGAAAGACTGAAATTAATGATGTGGGTTTTTCTTGTTTTGAGTTATCAACGGGGTTTTCCGGTTATCCATTCGTGAAGAGTCTATATAGCTATCATGCATATTCAATACGTCATATCGGTTACTTTGGTGGTTTAATGTTCAAGACTCGGAGACTAAGGAAGTTCATGAAAACTTGTTGAACTGTTTATTGGTACATGGATCGTACATGTTCTATAGTGAGGAAGTGAGTATCTAATATACAAATTGAAGAGTCGAATGATAAGCTTTTGGGAATATAACGCATCGATAGAATATTATGACAAAACTAGTATGGAAGATAAGACGTTCGCGAATAAATGTATTTATCGTGACAGAAGGAGTAGCTTCCAATATGGATAATGAAGATGTGCTTAAAATGCCAAGGTATTAATCAACGGATAACCACGAAATGCGTAAGGTTATGATAGAATCATAAAATGAAACTCCCGAGTGGAAGTGTATTATTCAAAGACGGTCTCGTCTTCTCATTTTATAAAGCGTATATTTATGTCTCGACATCTCTACTTAGTAATTGTTATATGGACTATCAAGTCTCTTACTAATCATTCAGTGGATTCGAGCATGTTTGTGGAGTAGTCAAATCGCCCTGGTTTCATTAGTGATTAATTGTTGTTCGAAAAATGGGTCATGTATTTAACGATCGGTGTTGTCTATTTGAATCGTGTGGGTCTGCATTAACGAAACCCCTTGAGGAGTCTCGCAACTCTTGGAATTATGCTTGAGGATTTGGAGTTAAAGGAAACGATTGAGCTTCAATAGTTGAAGTTAAATCTCTACTCGATGATCAAATTATTAATAACATGAACCCTATGTTGAATAGAGCATTTAATTATTTTTCTTAATCATC
>RWGZ01000676.1:492858-506523 GCA_009725065.1 Utricularia reniformis
AGTAACCGCGGCTGAAACGTGATTTTTAGCGTTAAACACATCTTATTTTTATTTTATGTGCATATAAAAAATGAGAAAATTTATTTACTAGCCTTCAACTTACAAGTTTAGAAAGGTTATACCTTCAACTTACAAAATTGTAATAATGATACATCAAATTATCAATACAGTTTGTTTTTACGTCTAACACTTTAGCACAAAGTTTTTCGTTAAGTTAACAAACATTTTTCCGTTAGCATGATTAACTATAAAAGTTTACAAAATACACAAATAAGACTTTATAGTTTGAGAATTATACAAATTGACCCTTGAAATTCGATAATTGTACATAAAAATATAAAACACTAATGATGACATTAGAGAGTCAATAATAAACTATGAGTAATTTTAAATGATTTGCATATATTTAATTGAAGTTGGAGAACCACAATACATATTTTTGCTCAAATGATATCATATTTACAATTTTTTAATTCGAAGAACATGTAATTTACACAAATCGAAAATTCGTGGGTTGTGTAAACCAATGTTTGAATACATGTGATATCACCCTGAGAAAATTATTATTCTAGGACAAATATATTTATATATAGTCATTCACAAGTCGAGAAATGAAGCAGATCGAGATATTTTGATGATTGACATTGATTATAGCTTATCGTGGTATTTGGATCGGGATACTTATTTACTAGACCATTGTGCCTAATTTAGAGATTAATGAGTCATTATTTATTGGACTCCATTATTAATGGGCCTAGTGAATTATAATTGGACTGGACTAATTATATATATAAACATGGTTAAAGAAAGAAAAATGGGGTCTTTCTTTGACTCTTGACCTAATGGAGGATTCTTGACCTAAGAAGGAAGCCGTTATTCACTTCTTTTTCGCCCGGGAAACCTACGACTATGGTCATCAAAAGATAATATTTTTCCTATTATTTTCTATATCATGTTCTCCTATTGTAAATCTACGAACTTGAAGTTTATAGTAGATTCAAAGGCTACGGCCGGTGTGGTTTTTTATCCTTTCTTTTACAGAAATGTTTTCCACCTACAAAATCGTGTTTTTTTACTTCTTGCTTTCGTATTACTTTTTTGTTCGACCCCTATCCGTAAAAGGAGTCTAAATTTTTTTATTGCGGATTTTTAGCAGCGATAACAACCTGCTTACTGGTCTTGTACCGATCTTGGCCGATACACCAGTATACCGTGGATATATCGGTAATGATGAGACCATCGGAACCCGGTACCCCGAACAGGGTCCGAACCATCCCAAGCTATGGCGGCCCAAGCGAGTGGACCAAGCTTGGAGGTCAAATTAAAGGAAGGCCCATTTGTGTGGCTGCCCCGATCGGGCATATTAGGCGATCGGTCCCAAGGTGTGGGACCCAACCTCCCATGAAGCGTCAGACCGTTCGGTCCACTAGCTGCAGATTCCCCCTCGGGCCATTTCCGATCGTCCTGTATGATAGCGAGCCACGACAAATCAGTCAGGACTATGGTCCAGTCATGGGAGCAAGCCGCTAAAGGCCAAAGAGTAGCCGGCTGGCAGCGCCGTAAGGCCTAAGCGCCATGCAGCCACTGTAGAGCCAGTTCCGGCGGCTGATCCGCCTGGCGTTAGCCGACCTATTGGCAAAGGACAAGCACAAAACGACGGCCTACTGCACATAGTACAGTGCAGGTATAAAAAGGACGCTGAGAGAACGAAAGAAAAAGGAGCCTTTTTGAATCAGAGAGAAAGGACCGAAGAAGAAAGAGGGGATCCTCCTGGTTCTTCCTCCCCACATCCGTGGTTTCACAGCTCCTCTCGATTTATTTTCGAAGTGCTTTGTTGTGTATTGATCTGAAAACATGCATTGTATGATCCTGTTTTCGGTTATTGGAAGGGCTAAGGGCTTTTCTTTCCGCCCTTAGTCAAGTGGTTTTTTCCTCGCTTCCGAGGTTTTTCACTCTAAATCCTTTTTTCCTTCTATGCCTCTAAACCGTTAACTCTTCTCCACACATAAACAAATCATAACCGAGTTCGTCTTGTAACGAACCGGTCGACTGTTGACACCCCTGGTTTTCTAACCACAACAATTTCTATGACGAAGAGCAAATATAATCAAGGAAGAAATAAAAAATACATCGTTTTGTGTCAAGAGTTGGAGCAAGTCGGAAAATCCGAATCGTTCCAATATTGGTGTGTGAAGAAACCATATACAAAAAAGTTTAGGATTTAATGAGTTTTCTTCATCCCAAAAGAAATTGATCATTACGTCATCCACAACCTTGGACGTCCAATCTGACTGAACGTCTCACGTAACATATTTTTTCTCTCTCCTAATTAGTTTTTAGGAAAGAGAGTGGACTTGCTCTCTTTCCTCAAATTACTTAAAAATAATAATAATAAACTAGGAAATTTATCATTTATAATTATTATAAAATATATTATTTATTATTAATTCATATAATTAGTTTAAGAATAATGTTTTGATTATGTGAAAATAATCGTTTTACTGTTTTATAAGTTTTAATCGATTTGATTTACTAATATTTAATTGTAATTGTACGTAAAAAAATGGGATGAATTAGTGGTTAATTTTATTCGATTTAGGTTACCGAGTTAGTGGTTTTAGTCGCTAAATTATTTAGATTTTCACAAACGATTACACTTTTAGTTTAGAAAATGTAATAGCAAATCAACTAATATTTTAAAATGTTTCAAACTCGTAAAAATCGCAACTATCAATTTAAATATAAAGATAATTTATATAATAAGAATATCAAGTAAATAATTAATATTTATATAATTATAATGAAAATATAAAAAATAAAAATTGTAAGTGTCCGAATATTGTTGTATAGATAAGAGGAAAATTATTTAAAATGATGGTGTGTACAGAGAGAAAGCTGATGTAGATGAGAGAATTAAGTTTCCGTACAGTCATGGTTGAGGATGACCTAATGAACACTTCAAGATGATTGTGTTTGCATTCCCGTTTTTAAGTGTACACGTATTATGTGTCTAATCGACTAGGATTTATGTAATTTCCTTCTATAGTTGTTTATACTTTATACTATTAAAATAATTAATAATATCAAGGATCAAATGTTAAAATATTTAGTTTGTTCTTTTTTAATTGTATTGTGTTAAATTTAATATTTAATATNCAGCCTCGTTTTACATCCCGCGATAACAACCTCTAACAAACCTGTCAGAGGCGGTTACAGAGCGTGATTACACTCACTAAGAACTCTATAAATACAGGGCCAGACGACGGAGATAACAGGACCCTTTGGACGCGGAAGAACAGGATGTTACTCTGCCGGATTCTTATCGCTTTCTTTACCTCGTCATTTTCATTAGCCTTTCTTGTATAAACTTTGAGTTATTTCATTAGTGAGCAGGCTGAGAGCATAATCAGCTCTTGGTCGAGTGGTTTTCACCCCAATTCTTGGGGTTTCCACTATATATCGCCGTGCACTTACTTTGTTTTTAGCTTTTGATCGTCTTCCACACTTAAAAGAAATCAGAACCGAGTTCGTTGGTTGAACGAACCGGACGACTGTTGGTACCCCTAAAAAGGGACCATAACATTGACAATTTTTAAATTTTCAAAAAATATTTTTGAAATATTTTGGACACATATATTTTTTCGAAATAAATATTTGTATTTTAGTAATATTTGATTTATAAACACATTTTTTTATTGTTTAAAAAAATTAGAAATATATTGAATCCGATTTAATATTTATAAACTATATTTTTTTTATCTTAGAAATATTTATATTTTTTTATCCGTTGTTGTATTTGAAATATTTTGAGTCGGATATGTATTCGAAAATAAGTATTTATATTAGAATGATGTAAGTCTTATTTGTTTAATCGTCAATGTTGCCGCCTAAGGCATTCAAGTTCCACATATATCCACTGCTTTAGCCATACTCATGTGATGTTATTCTATGAAAAGTCAAAATGAAAAGAATAGCACATGTACAAAACTAGGTAAGATATTTTAACATCTACTTAACTCAATTAATTGCACGATAGTAAACTTACCGGCATGTGTAGAATTTTGACTTTGATTTTAATGTTCCCCACGTTGTCGCGAAAAGAGCACAATAAATTAAATTCAAAACATCATATCCATTGTCAAAGTAACTCTTCACAAATCAACTAAGCAAAATCAAACAAATTGATAATTCGAATGTCGCAATATAGGATCACCGAATGACTATATTTATAGGAGAAAACATATCCCAACATTATCTCAAATAAAAAATGCTAGCCATGTAACTCCTAAGCTTGGTTTCTATAACCGTTGAAATCAAGCTTAGGTTTTTTTAAAAAAAAAAACAACGAGCTCAGTTTCTATCATAATAAAAATTGAGCATTTAATAAAAAAATAAAAAGACGATTAAATAGAAAACTGAGATTAGAAATACCAACCACCCATCCATCATTGTTATTCAACAAACAATTTTTTAAAATTGATATTTGGAATATTTAAAAAAACAAATAACATTATTGGCAACAAGGGTTATTACTGCAAAAATGCTCCCAATTAAAAGTGTAAAAAAAATATTTTTCAGTAATATCAATAGAAAGATATCTTTAGCATTGTCATACCCTATGTTGTACATAATTACCACAACTTTTATTGATGTTTTAAATTTTACACTGACAATAAAAGTTTTGCAATTCTACCCATACATAAATATTTATTTATTTGTTATTTAAATTTAAAGTTATTTATTTTTTATTTGGTGAGAGTTATATTATTATATTAAAATATGTAACGAAGTAATATAAACTTTTGATTAAATAAATTGACATCATATACAAACAATTGATTTAAAGGAATAATCTACAACTCATCAATTTGATCAAATCATTAGCTGGTTGGCAGGTAGAATGCTCAAATCCTAGAACAAACACATTTGTGTTTTTTCACATATCACTACATGAAGAACAAGGAAGCACATATGTGTTTCTTACGGATTCATCATATAACCTAACAAATATTAATTTAGTTATATTTATCATATCTTAAAAAACATGATATTTTTTTGCAAATTATAAAAGCATAAAAATATAACTCAAAATAAAATCATATTTCTAATAAATTTTTGCAAATCCAAAATAACATGATACTATTCCAAAATGTCCTAACTATTCCCACTTTCTCGGAGATGTGGCATATGAGCAACGTGAATTGGTCTTGGAAAGTCGTTTCATGATATACGACTGTATCCAAGCTATGCGATCTACATAATCATATCAAAACAAATAACTCACGGTTAACTTTTTGGTGAATAGCTTTAGCGCTTAACACCATAAAGGGTCACCGGTTGATATGTCTTCAATTAATTGTAAGATTTCCATGCAACGGTTTGTGTTATGTTCCTTTGATTGCACGATTTCTTCATACTTCAATTGGGAAATCTCTTTCAAACGCTCCACAGAAAAGATGATTCAATCGCTATTGCTGCCATGACTCGAATGACACCGTTTTTGAGTAATTGATTTTTTCTTCGGACAACAAGAACTACATGCCTCTTGAAAATTCACCGTCGTGTCAATATCATCTAGTGATGCATCCTCTTGTCGATGCTCCATAGTGTAATTGTCTTCCTTGAATTATGCATTATCATCCTTTGCATGTGGTATACCCGCACTTAGTGTGTAGCAAAACTCTCCAGTAGCAATGCCACCAACAAACAATTGTTGTTGGATATATGAAAGTAGTGGTCTTTTATACCTAAAATTTTTTGTAGTGGAAGTATTCTATAGATAGTTTAACTAAACAGTCCACTAATATAATTAAAAACAAATCAAATACTATATAATAGTTTGAAACAAGTTATTCATACCTTGATTTTATTTTCATACCAATCCTTATCAGCTCGAAATGTATTCAACAACAATTTGTAGCAAAATGTGTCTTTATTCTTCATACCAATCCTTATCGCCTTATCCCATACAAAAACATTGAAACCGAATCTCTCTATATTTATTCTTCATCAACATCATATTATATTGGCAACATGTGTCTTTATTGAATTGTAGCAAAATATTATCTCACCTTACTGAATGAAGTGTTGGGGGTCTATTTCAGCTATCAATTCATGCAAATAAATATTGATAAACAACTCTAAACATGAATCAGTCCAAATAGTCTTATAGTAGGAGTTGATTCATTCTCTTTTATATTAAGATAATAGATGTCATTTGTAACCAAACTGAAAATGTAAAAAATGTGTGATATAAATATATAATAACCAATCAAAATACGATCAAATTAACGTTGGTGAGTAGAAACAACGAATTTAGAATCACTTATAGTCATAAATCAGTCTTACACATAAATCTACAATGATAGAAGCAATCCTCATGAATCATAATCGGTACACACAACAATTTTCAATTGAGCCAATGCACCTAAATAATATGATACATTCTTCCCATTAACCGTGTAATTAACAATGCATATAATAACTTATTGTATGAAGAATTTAAAATCCTTAATAGAAAAAAATGCATAATCTAAACAAAAAGTCTAAAAATAATAATGTCATAATATACCCAAGTTCAAATCGAATGCCTCACTAAACCCGCATAAACACAAAACACAAAAATCAAATGACTAAATATACACAAACTAAAAAAGGTTTAATGGTGTCTTTCCAAATTAAAAATTACTAAATAGTTCCGCATAAACACAAAACACAAAAATCAAATGACTAAATATACACAAACTAAAAAAGGTTTAATGGTGTCTTTCCAAATTAAAAATTACTAAATAGTTCCGCATAAACACAAAACACAAAAATCAAATGACTAAATATACACAAACTAAAAAAGGTTTAATGGTGTCTTTCCAAATTAAAAATTACTAAATAGTTCCGCATAAACACAAAACACAAAAATCAAATGACTAAATATACACAAACTAAAAAAGGTTTAATGGTGTCTTTCCAAATTAAAAATTACTAAATAGTTCCGCATAAACACAAAACACAAAAATCAAATGACTAAATATACACAAACTAAAAAAGGTTTAATGGTGTCTTTCCAAATTAAAAATTACTAAATAGTTCCGCATAAACACAAAACACAAAAATCAAATGACTAAATATACACAAACTAAAAAAGGTTTAATGGTGTCTTTCCAAATTAAAAATTACTAAATAGTTCCGCATAAACACAAAACACAAAAATCAAATGACTAAATATACACAAACTAAAAAAGGTTTAATGGTGTCTTTCCAAATTAAAAATTACTAAATAGTTCAAGGAAAATAACACTAAAGTTTGTCTTTGCAAAGTGAGCAACATTGAATTTTTGTCGCCATTTTACACAATTAAAAAAATTCATCTTTATATCTAACACAAAAAGACACACTCTAATTTTAATTGGTTACGTGAAAAATAATTAATGTTTTAGAACCTTGTAAATTATCTCAGGGACAATTTCCATAACTAGGTTAAGGTAAATGTCACAAAATCCACAAGAATATGAGACAAAATTCATGACAAAATCCACAATTTATATACCGTATATCATGTAAAACCTTCTTTATTGCTACACTGTCACTAGTTTACAATAATTTCGGCAAAATAATAATGCACACAAAAAGGCGCACGACACTCCAAAATCTCAAAAAGGGATCAAATTCTTGNACGGCCTTAAACAAGCTTCACAACAATGGAACAAAGAACTCACGGGAACACTATTGAAACTCGATTTTCTACAATATGATAATGACAATTGTTTGTTCATTCGCAGGAACTCTACTGATGTCCTATTAATATTGGTGTATGTTGATGACTTTCTCATCACTGGATCTTCACTGTCTATTATTGAAAACATCAAATATACATTGGGTGAGAATTTCACAATCAAAGACCTTGACGATGTTGAATATTATCTTGGAATTGAGGTTCATCGTACTACTCATGGCATTCATCTAAATCAACACAAATTCATTTTGGATATTATCGAAGACATTGGACTCACCCATACCAAGTCTGTCTCTGTGCCTATGAATGGTGGTTTTAAGTTCTCGTCCGATCATGGGCGACTTTTGGACGACGCTGATATTTACCGACGACTCATCGGACAAATACTCTATCTTGCTTTTACACGACCTGACATTTCATATCATGTGCAACTCCTTAGTCAATATATGAAGTCTCCTTGTCAAGTTCACTAGCAGGCTGCTATACAAATTGTGCATTACTTGAGAAATACACCAACCATGGGACTGTTTTACCCTACTAATGGTCCTCTTACTTTATCTGCTTATTGTGATTCGGATTGGGGGGCTTGCCCGCAGAGTCGGCGATCTACAACCGGCTATGCTATATTTCTTGGACTTTCTCTCATTTATTGGAAAACTAAAAAACAATCTACAGTTGCTCGATCCTCAGCTGAAGCTGAATACCGTAGTATGGCTACCACAACATGTGAAGCTCGCTAGATTGCATATTTGTTAAATGATATTGGCATATCCACTCACTTGCCTATTTCCTTCTACTGTGATAACACAGCAGCCATTCAAATTACTAAAAATCTTGTGTTTCATGAACGAGTGAAACACATTGAAATCGAATGTCACGTGGTTCGTGATCTTTACAAATCTGGTTTTTTATCTCCGACATATTTGCCATCAAAGTTTCATATAGCTAATTTTTTTACCAAAGCACTCCCTTCTACAGCTTTCAACGATTTCCTTGTCAAGCTTGGCATGCTCCAACTTGACCATGCTGCAGCTTGAGGAGAGGATATTATCTGATATGATAATAGTCAACATATTACACTGCAGCAAATCCTATCGAAACTTATATGAAGATATTTTGCTTATTTTATGGATATTGTCTTTGACTTATGCATACTTATGTAGCTATAAAACTCATTACTGATTATATGAAATCATCAATCTTTCTCCCTACTTTGTTTTCTTGTTACATCATGTTCATGTTTAATATTGAATTGATCAACTGTTTCCATTGTTTATCTTAAAGATGGTTATCATTTTGGAAAGACATGGATGTTGAAAAAATCCGTGTTAAATTTAATATATCATTTCCCAATCCTAAAGGGTAAAGAGGATAAATTAAACTCCCTAATTGTGACAAATAACACTATTATTTGTGTGATTTTTTTTATTGTATCATGATGCGTGTTAATAACTTTAATCATGTTGAAAAAATCAAGCCGGATCAAACCTTAATTTATCATGATTTGGGAAAAAAGAAGTACAAATTATATATATTTTTTATTTTGTAGTAATTACTTAATTTAATTTATTATTATGATATAGATTTGAATGATATAGATCCAATATATCAAAATATTGGACTATATCTACCGGAACATGTTTTAAAAGATTGCATTGCCATTTCAAAGTACAAAACCCAAGGATTTTCATTAACACAAGCTATATAAATACAAAAGATATGGGTTAAGCCCACTATAATAGTGGCCCAATACATATTGCCTAAATTGATTTTTTTTAAAGATTCAATTTCAACCGTGAAATCTAAATCCATTTTGAGGAAGACTCTTAAAACAAAAGTTTGAGGCAGCAACGAACACGACATAACAAGAATTGATCATTCTTCGGGAACTGAACAGAAGTAGCAGCAACGAGTTTGTCAACTGAGATTTTAACAGCATCTCTTCTTACTGCAATATCTGTGTAATATCGACAAACAGTATAAACCCCCATACGAGAACCATGTAAAAAGGGCATGTGATCATGAAGCGGAGAGGTGATGAGGCTATAACACTGGCTGCAGCAACAAACGTCGATGCTTGACCAATCCGACCAACGCTAACATTTGAGAACACAAGAAAGCCTGTTTTGCAGTATATTGCAAAGTCCTCACAGTTGTTCTTGAAGATATCATAACGACCAAAATCATTAAGTAATAATAAGCTCTTTTTAATACTTCATCAGTTGGATCAGATTGCGCCATTGTACATTTTCCATCTAGAGATTGAGTTATGAAGGAAGCTGGAGAAACGCCATATTTGAATACATTGGGTACCCCAGCGTTGAGAAAACAAAAAAGGCAAGATAATATGACTCCATTAGACTTTGAGTGATCACCACAGCAGCACCCACCATTTGAGTTAGGAAAGAAAATTGGTGGTATTGTACCAATCTCATGCTCGTCTCCATGACTAACAAATTGAATGAAGGAGAAATCTCCAGTATAGATTCCTAAATATTTCATAACCCAGAAAAAAAGGCTTCAAATTAATGGGAATGAACAACAAATGAAGACTCCAGTATAGAAACGCACCGTGATGAGCGGACAAATGAGCATTCCTCCAACTGTAGATATGGTTGTTGATGTTTTGAGCTGTAGATTTGTGTACAGAGAGTTAATGGAACAGGGGAGTGAAGGGGGCGGCCATGTGTAAGAAAATAAGCTTCATTCAACAACAACACTACAGTAGGATTCCTACACGTGATTTATATAGTGGAGATACCACTCACACGTGCTCATTTAAACATAACAAAAGTGAATTAACGTTAATGCATAACAAAAGTCATTTCTTCATTTTTGCTTTTAGGTCATCTGCGCTGCATCTTGCATCTGCTTTAGGGGAGAATCCTCCGTCTTGGCTTCAACACTCCCCCCACTAGCGGAGGGTGAAATCCTTTGGAAGTCTTCCATGGAGATGATGCCGATCTTCTTCCTAAGGTACTCGAAAATATTTCTTCCTAGGGCTTTAGTGAATATGTTTGTAGCTTGTTCCTGGGAGCAAATATAGTCTAATTTGATCTCACATGTGTTTACCGCTTCCCTTAGGACATGATATTTCACCTTTATGTGTTTAGCTTTGTCGAAATGTGTCGGGTCTTTTCCAATCGCAATTGCAGCTTGATTGTCCAATAAGAGTAGGGTAGGTTGAGTCTGCGAGAACTCAATGTCATTTAAGACTTGTCTAAGCCAACCACTGTGATTTGCAGCAAAGGCAGCGGAGATGTGTTCTGCCTCGGCAGTAGACTGGGCCACAACTTCTTATTTTTTTGAACACCATGTAAAAGGGCAACCATTTAAGTAGAAAATGAAACCTGAAGTACTTTTTGCATCATGAGAATTCGCGTAATCACTGTCAGCATATCCATATAATATCATAGAGTTCTTGTTTGATGAGTATGGAAGTAGTAGACCATAGTTCAATATGCCTTTGAGATATCGCAGTACTCTTTTAGCCATGAGCCAATGTGAAGTCTTGGGCTGGTGCATATGGCGAGATAGAAAGTTCACAATGAAGTTGATGTCTGGTCTGGTATTTGATAAGTACAATAAGCTTCCAATCAGTCCCCTGTATAGTTGTGTATCCACATCTTTATCATTTTCTGAACCTTGCATGTGTAATTGTTGTTCAGCGGGATTTCTAACAAGATTTGCATCTTGCATACCATATTTCTCCAGCATTTCCAAAGTGTATTTTTGTTGAGAGATCATAATTCCCACCCCCGATTTTTGTATGATTTTCATTCCGAGAAAGTAGGACAACAATTACACATGTGAATTGTTGTGTAATTCTCAGGTGTTTTACTGATATTTTTGTTTCGTGCCATAGTTCATATGTTGATTTTCCATTTAGAGCTCTAGAGGGCAATATATTCAACAGATACACAGCAGTGGATGAAGTTTCTACCCATGTTTCTTTTGGTAGGCCCTTTTCATAAATCAAACACCTTGCCATTTCGATTATTGTTCTATTTTTCCTTTCACTAACTAAATTTTGTTGAGGTGTGTGTATAAGGGGTAGTATATTGGTGGATTATTCCCTCATTTTTACATAATTTCTCAAGTACTTTCGATATAAATTCTCCCGATTATCAGATATGAGTCTTTTGATTTTATTTTCATATTAACATTCAACCATTGCTTTGAAGTTCTTGAAGATTCTGAACGTTTCAGATTTGCACTTCAAGAAATAGATCCAACAAAATCTGCTGAAGTCATCTATGAAGATAATAAAGTAAGAACTACCACTCCATGATTTTTCTTTAATTGGTCCACATAAATCTGTGTGAACTAAGTCTAGCTTGTTCAAAGATCTCTGAGTGCTGATAGGAAATGGTTTTCTGGTTTGTTTTCCCTTTTGACATGTAGTGCAAGTATTATTCATCAAATGAAGATTTGGAAAGTCTAAAAGCATACCGTTCTTTTGCATAATCTTGAGATTTTTGATTCCATAGTGTCCAAGTCTTTTGTGCCATTTTTGTATCTCCTCCAGCATCGTAAAACTGACTTCCATATCTTCAGAATTCAAAGTAAACAAGTTGTTATCCTGCATTTCAGAGATAATATAGGTGTTCGATATCGGTTCTTCAATTTTGCACTTGAGTCCATCAAAAAATAGTTTGAAATTGTGTCTTAGGAGTTGTCCAAGGCTGATAAGATTCTGTTTGAGTTCAGGGACGAACATTACTTCACTTATTTGAATTAATCCTTGATATCCTTTGAGTGAAATAGACCCAATTCCTTCAATATAAGCTATGTGACCCGTGGCTGATTTTACTGATTTTCTATCCATGGTTGCCAAGGTGTTAAATAGATGTTTATCCTTGCACATGTGTTTTGAGCACCCGCTGTCTAAAATCCAGTTTGAGTCCATGTCAAAGCATGTCAATAAGCTAATCTCAAAGTCACACATGTCTCCAAAGAATGATACTTCAGTTTTGTTCGCTTGTTCTGATGCAATTCTTTTTGTATGGCATACTTTTTCAATGTGTCCAAGATTTCCGCAGTATGAGCACTTATTTTCTGGCCTCCACCAGCACACCTCGGCTCTATGATTTGTCTTTGAGCAATGTGGGCAGATTGTAATTTGATCACGTTTTTCCTTCCATGTAGAGTTTTGCTGATGTTGTATAGGTATATATGGCTGATGAGATATGTTTTGTCCTCTGTTCATGGTCATAACTGCAACTTCAAGTGAGTCTTGGTTTGCCAAGGCAATTTCGTTCTTGGGTAAACTTTCTTCAATTTCCGGTAAGCGAATGGACATTCGTTTTTCTGAGGATTGTAGACTGCTAATGAACTCCATAAAAGTAATTTTTTCTCCTTTCAGGCCAAATAACTTCTTCAATTTTTCGCACTCTTCCATCGCCGATAGTTTGGGTTCAAACTTGGTTGGTAAGCTCATGGTAGCCTTTTCGATTACCTTTTCATTTGATAGATCCCCTCCAAGTGCTCTAATTTCATTCACCATTTTAATTGTTCTGTCGTAGTAGTCTTGGAGAGATTCTTTGTTGCTCATTCGATTTGTTTTGAAGTCCGTCATCTTGTTTCGAATGTGTATCTTTCTTATCTGATCCCCTCCTTCGTAGAGTTCTTTTAGTTGGCTCCAAATTGCTTTTGGAGTGAGGAAACTAGCTATTTTGTCGAACATAGTGTAAGTCATGGCATTATGTAGTATGGTCATTGCTTTGTACTTGAGTATGTCATATTCTTCTTGTTGTTTCTTCTCTGCTTCGGTTGGTGTTTCAGATACTGTTCTTGTTGTTTCACTTAAGATTACATGCCATAATCCTTTTGACTTGAGGATGGTGGTAAGCTTTATTGCCCATGTGAAGTAGTTTGTGCCTTCCAGCAGTGGTGGTCCTTGAGCCACCCTATTGTTCGCCATTTTGATTCTTTTC
>RWGZ01000676.1:506811-527980 GCA_009725065.1 Utricularia reniformis
AAACGCATTCATGATTGGTTTAATGCATAGTTAAGAGTTCAGTGTGATTTGATGAGTATGTTTTGTAGATGGTTTGTTTGTTTTGTAGATCGCCAAGAAATAGTTGCTATGGTTTGTTTTGTAGATCGCCAAGAAATAGCGGTCCCACCACTCATAAATACATATCCAGTTTGTGATATACCATTATGAGGATCATACAAATATCCGATATCTGCATAACCAACTAGTCCTAATTTTGATCCTTTCGGATAAAATAATCCCTTATCACATGTTCCTTGAAGATATCGAAGAATATGTTTAATATCTTTCTAGTGCTTAATGTAGGAGAAGATCTATACCTTGCTAATAAATTTACTACGAATGCAATATCACGTCTTGTATGATTAGCAAGAAACATTATCGTCATTAATTGTTTCAATATGATATCTATTTTTGCAAATATCTTTCAAACTTAACAAGTTTTTTTGAGATCTACTGGAATATAGAGCATTACTAATTTTCAGTTTGGTTCCTTCAGGTAGCATTCTACTAGCTCTTCCAAATCATTCAATAATTTTTTTTGTACCAGAAATACTACTATTAGAATCTTGCATTATAATTTATGTGAAATATTTTTTGTTCTTGAGAATTGTATGAGTTGTTGTATCCAAGTGGCAAATATCATCTTCTTTCATATCGATGTTGATATGTTGGCTACTCATTTTCAACTTCAATGTTAAAAAAAAACAGTTTATAAATAAAACAACATTTATTCATACAATAATAACAACAAAGCTTTATTAAAAATCAAAATATAAATTTCAAATTTCATCATTTTTAGTGCCAACAAAATCTCCAATCAAATGATAAATTCTTCCATCATGATCAGTAAAGAAGTCAGCAACATCAAGTTTAGTAACATTA
Organism: Utricularia reniformis; assembly: GCA_009725065.1. Taxonomy (NCBI): domain Eukaryota; kingdom Viridiplantae; phylum Streptophyta; class Magnoliopsida; order Lamiales; family Lentibulariaceae; genus Utricularia; species Utricularia reniformis. The sequence goes on from RWGZ01000676.1 coordinate 507,715, forward strand.
ATATCAGTTTTATTTTCCTCATAAGCAAAGTTCGTCTCTATCTTATTTTCATTTCCTTTTATAGATGTTTGATAAAGCTTAATATGATTTTTGGTGTTCTGCAGATACGTGACCAATAACCTTTTCCACCACAACGATAACACACATTGTTTATGTTAATTTGGTCTTATTTATTGTTTTGTCCGTACTTCTCTTTTTCTTTACCTTTATCATCTTTCATTTCATATCTATTTCACTTCTCGTGGAATTTTTCATTTTGTGAGTATAAATCATGGTAATTGCGACCTTGTCCTCGGCCACGACCATAATCATGACTACGTCTACGTCCACGACCGCGACCACGACCACGACCATGGTTATATCCATAATAATTCTCTTGAGATATAACATTCACTTCAGGGAATAGAGCTGTACAAGTTGGGCGTAACTCATGATTTCATCAATAGCTCATTATTTTGCTCAACTACAAGTAAGCATGAAATTAATTCCGAATATTTTCTAAACCCCTTTTCACGATATTGCTGCTGTAGGAGCACATTGGAATGATGCAAAGTTGAAAAAGTTTTTTCCAACATATCTGTCTGAAATATTTTATCCGCTCAACTTTAGTTGTGATGTAATCTTAAATAGTTGAGAATTATATTCACTTACAGACTTGAAATCTTGCAACCGTAAATGCATCCAATCATATATTGCTTTCAAATTAGTCCAAAGCGCAAATGGATCTTTTACTGTCAAATATTCGGTTTTTAAACCTTCATGAAGATGGTGACGAAGAAAGATAATTGTTTTTGCTTTATCCTGTTTAGAAGTTTTCTTGTCCTAATTGATTGTGTCTCCCAGGCAATTCGCATCTAGATGAATTTCAGCATCTAGAACCCATGATAAATAATTCTTTCCCGTAATGTCGAGTGCCACAAATTCAAGTTTTGCAAGATTCAACATTATGCTATCTTCAATGTTCTAAGAACAAATCAGGAAAGAAATATCAATATCAAAGATAAAATGTAATAGAGCTTCGTGCTGATAACGTTTTATAAATAGTACGAATCGAAAAATGCGAAATAAGATAGACACTAATTTAGAATCATAATACTCATACCTTCAATGTTCTTGTATGTTTTTATAAGACACGAATCAATCCTATTTATAGGCAAGATATATGAATAATTGTGGTTGACAAATATTAATATAGATAATGATATATTAATTCAATTACTAATTCACCTACTATCATTAAATATATTTACCTTATTAATTAGATGTAAAAGTTAGGTGTATAAGATATTTTGTATATTGTATTTTAGTTTATCTTTTCCTGATTTCGTAGGATATGTTTATTTACTTTGAAAACAACAACATGTATATTCCTAACAGTATAGCTTATATAGGGACTAGGGTTTCTTACACAAAACTTGAATTATCAGATAATATCAAAAAATCATTGCATGTAAATCATTACTTATATTGGGTTTCTATTTCACGACCAAATTTGAATTATAAGATACTCTCAACATCAAGCTATTAAAAAATAAATTAGATAATGAATTTTAGAAATGTGATAAAATAGGGCTAATCTAGGGAGTATTGCGTAAAATATGGTTAATTTTAACCTATGTATGTTATAATTCCAAAACCAAAATGATGACTATAAAATATGGTGAATTTTATAGTCATTCGGGTTTGGAAAAAATGAGTGTTGAATATTACGCTGATTCGAGTTTCCCAAACCAAATTAATAATTCTGGTGAAAAATAGATCATTCGCGTTTGTCAGATGGAATTCTTACATTGATATTTTTAAGAGGGTGCGTCATCCAATTGAAACATTATTTTCATTTTAAATTTTGAAATTTGAATTCTTTTGGATGTTAATTAAAGGGGTTCAAGTTATGGTTGAAGATCGGGGTCCAGGTTGCGGGTTTCGATTTATGGTTGCGGGGTTTGGGTAGAGGTTTAGGATTTTGTTTGTTTTATGGTTATGGATTTTGTGTTTAGTGTACCATTTGGGTTTTGGAATTAAGCTTTCCATTCAATTTAAATGTTTAATTTTAAATCTTGTAAAAACTGTTGTTTTGAATTTATCTAATCCAAACCTAAAAAATGAAATTTGTTAAAGTGAATATCGATATTTAAAAAATGTTAACAAAATAATAATTGTTTAGAATTATATTGAATGATTTTCGAATGAATTAACACTCCGTTCCGGCCAACCTGCCAAAATCTCGCGACTCAAAGGAGTTCTTGCGAATGGTGCAAAAATTGGCTAGTCAGGGTGTCTAGGTGACAAAATCTCTCGATTCGGGGGCCAGATGACGAAATCTTGCAAGTCGCGGGGCCATATGACGAAATCTCACAACTAAGCAAGAGCTCGTGACTTCGGGGAGCAAAAACTCGCTAATGGTGTTAAAAGAGGCAAAAACGTGCACTAGGCAATAGCTCGCGACAATGCTTCCATGAAATAATATATGAAACTCCGTAACTGACTAAACTGTGCAGAAACTCACGAATAGACTCAGACTCGTGACTTTTATGACAAAAAGTTGTGAATGGATTCAAACTCGCGACTTTTGGGGCAAAAATTGGCGAGTGTGGGGGTGAGTAGAAAATTCTAGCGAGACGACAAAAAGTCGTGAGTTACAAGGCAAGTTCGAGCGAAAACCTTACATTGGGAAGTGTGCCAAAAGTATGAACCATTTTCTGTGGCCTAAGGTCTTGTATTTATAGTGAAAATTAGCCCAATAGGTTAACTTAGGGGTCCAAAAACCCAGTCTTAGTCAATTTGGCCCAGCCTGGCCCGAGTTGCTCGGAAACCCCCAATTTTACCGGGATATGAATCGTAACGTTTCAAGTTTTCCGAAATGCATCCCGGCCGAACACTAATCACACATAATGCTGAGAAAATACCGGAAAATACTCTTAACCAGTTCCTCGTCGAAGAATACTTAGAAGATAGCCAAAAATATGGAGAAATCTCACCAACGAGCTCTATGAGTGCCAGATTACGAAAATACCCCTAGCATCATTCCCGACCGAAATCATACAAAACTGCTCAAAACGTCATCAAAATTCTTATACGTCGGCCCGAGTTGCCCAGATTAAGATACTACTCCCAAAATCACATTACTCAATAAATATAATAGAAAATAGAAAATACCATTTAGCCACGTCATACGAGCCCCGAGGGTATCATAATTACATAAATAGGCCCGGACAATATTAATAGTCCCCTGATTTGTATATTCAGATTCTGAGTCATAAACCACATTGTATCGGCTCATCTCCAAGTCTAGTACTCATTCCTACAGTAGTTTCAGAAAACCATGAGTAAGGCCGAAATCTACTCGCTGACTTGGTCGTTCAAACACTAAGGATGTCAGATCCTGAGATTGGACGAGAATTTTACGACTTTTCAACTCGGGGGGTCTGTTTCCATAAACATCGCTCTTTACATTGCGTACCGACGCATTTTATTGTACTATGAAATTCTGCCGTGCCACTTCGATTCGTCAATTATACGCAATCGAACTTAGAAAAATTTTGAACTGGTTATCCTATCATGATGGTTTTAACCTCTGCATGAAGTTCTGGCTTCTATGCTTCATCAAAATCCAGCTCTTCACGATTGAGGGGGATTGTTAGATTCCTCAACTGCACAATTCAATCTTGTTCCCGTCGTTATTGTTACTCTACATGCCTTTGATATCTCTACATTCTAATATGAACTTTACTTTCTCGCCTTAGCTGGGGAGTTGGCTCGTACTTTGCCAAACTCATTACTTCGGGGCAATTAGTTTATGCTTACAGCCGATGAATTTTGTGCATCTTTTGTATGTAGCTCAATTATTGACTGTCTACAAGGCTCTCATCTACATGTCGTGCTTGCTTCATATTAAGGGGTCGCTGAAACAAAGAAGGCTAGATGTGTGAACTTTAAGATTAACGTGGGACTTTGAGGTGGAGTCCTCAACTTGGGTCGGCACGAAGAACTATTATCTCTTTAATAAATGATCTCATCAAACAAAAAAGGTCTCTTGCCGAATATCAAGTAAAGAAAGGAGGCTCAACTATATTATAGCTTTGTCGGTCATCAAATATTATGTAGGAGACGTGCCGATTGAGGTAGGATCATTACCTTCTCTCTATTCCTGCTTCCCATATATATTATATCAGAATTAAGATTCTATCCTGAAGTTAATCCTTATTGCAGGGAAGCTTCGTCCTATCAGATGTTAGCTGAACTCTACAAGTTATAAGAAAATAACATCGAGAGCCCCGACTGTGAATCATATAGGAAACAACATAAAACTAGGGCAAGAACGTAAAATTGCCTCATAGGAAAGCCGAGAACTAGTATATTTTCATCTCTTCAATATTGATTCCTCCTATGTTTCATTTGATAATGTAAGTCTCAAGTTTTCTTCGAAATTGCTTCTCTTTATTTGCTAATTTAAGATTTGTCTTTACTTCGTTTTGTTTCTCATAAATCTTGCAACTTGATCAAGCTCGATCGTTGTTGCTATATTCGAATCATTTCCGATAAGAAAAATCATGTCATCCATAAAACGACTTTATGACATCTCCGGTGGTAAATAGGACAATCTATGTCATTCAGACAATAAATCTCTGGACCTTATGGTCATAAATAACGACATACATGTTATACGACAACGTGCTGATCCTTCCAATCATAAATAATGAACCCGAGGCATCCATAAAATACTTATAGTCATTTCACCATATGCCAAAAGAGTATAGACCTTTCGGAGATAATCACTTGATCACTTTCATACGGATCTTGGGTAGGAATCTCTGATCGTAAATAAGACGACAGTCCATGCTATAAAATAGTTCTGTGATTCCTTAGATCGTAACATAGGTTTCCTTACTATAAATAAAAGAATCACCCTTAACTCTCGCAACCACGTTTAAGGGAACGAGGTTTCCTAATACGTCCAGGCAAGTTTCTTGGTTCTTTCAATTGTAAACCAGAAGTGCGAGATGCTAACGAGACAATTACTGGATATGCCGATCATTCGAAATAAAAATACAGACTCATCCACTTAATAAAGATTCAGCATATTCATAGCTTACCTAACCAAGCGTCCAACAATAACTTGCTTCTATTTCCTTGACTCGTCCAGTTATCCTCCGGAGAATGGGCGAGCGACACATTGTTGTTTGAGTTACATGACAAAGACTCCCCTTCATGTATGGTTGTCTTACCAACTTAACAAATGACTATTGTGTGACATGGATGAGTCAAATGTCTTTCCTTATTGTCCAAAATGATTGCACATCGTATGCCACTTTACAATCTTTCTCGAGAATTTTCGACTATCTATAAATTTGCTTATTCATCAGTCATCAAACAATCATGTCATTAGATATCATCAATAAGACTTCTTAATCATTAAGTAGGCAAATATCAATGCCATAAATTATCATTATATAACGAACAGTGTTCTCTGGTAAAATATTCTCTACTGTCGGCCACTCATTTGATCACTTTAGTCATTACCGAGAGTCCTCACACGTAATAAAATTTAGTTGAATTCATACCATAAGGCGGATATTTGGCCATTTTGATCGTTTATTCGAATGAAATCCTTAAACACGATCCATCGACAAATAAATGCATATGCAGATAATTAAGCCAAATGATAAATTTCTTAGGCAATGATCCCTTTTATAGGGAGATCACTTTATAATTTCAATAATGTCTGAGAGTGCCCGATCATAACTAACAAGAATTGATGCCATAAGACCATAACTTGGTCATTTTAATCACAAATGAAAATACTCGATCATTAAAAGAATTCCTCAATAATCTTCAACAATTTGTAAGATCCCGCAAGAAATAATAAATTAACAAGTCATGTAATAACGGGGCTTCATAATTTTTACGATAATAAATATTATTCTCCGATCATAAATAACATAGTATTCCTTGTTGTTGGGTAATCGTTCGGCCAATTCTATCACAACTAAGGATATTCGGTCATATATGTGATTTTATGAAATCCATGCCATAAGGTAATTCATCGAATCCCTTGACCATAATTAAGGATGGTCGCTATAAATGGACTTTCTTGATCGAAGGTACCAGGATAATTTATGTCATAAATCCATTATACGATCATTCTTGTCATAACACAAGAATATCTTCCACAGAACACAACCATCGTTCGATATCACTTCTACTCACAGATCTTACGTTAACAAGCATCCATTAACCTCGGGCCTTACTATGTGCCCCTATTCATCACACATTCTTATTATTGGGTTTCAACAAGCACCCATTAATTCTCGTTCTTATAGGGCCTTATAAAGCTCCCGCAATTCACTTGTACATGCTCTACGGGTATAAACTGACACTCGAGATCATCTCATTCTTATGGGGCGTCACGAAGCACCCGCAATTCACTTGCACGTTATCTCTAGATATAAAATTGCACCCGAGATCATCTCATTCTCATAGGGCCTCACGAAGCACCCACCATTCATTTGCACGTTCTCTTTGGGTATAAACTTGCACGCATGATCATCTCATTCTCATTTCTCTCCGGGTATAAACTTGCACCCGAGATAATTTCATTTTGGACATTTCCCGCACACTATCGAAAGCGATGGGAGCTCTCACCGTCTAGGTAAAAGTAGCGTCAGGTTTCAGGTACAATCCGTAGACTGACGAAAATTTTTAACTTTCATCCAGACTGATTGAGCTCCTCGCGTCAAACGATTTTACTCATTTGACTATCGAAGGTAGCGGATGTCACTTGTGCTTTACATGTACTAGCACTTTCTCTCTGTGGAAATGGATCGGTCTCCGATGAGAGCACAACCCTTGTCGGTGTGTCATAGAGGAGTCGGGTCAAAAGGCACCCCGTTTGCCATGGAAACATGCTCGGAACAAAGCCATCAATCACACAATCAATTGGGCCCCTTGACATAGTCCAATAGTATGTTCGTATAGATGATTCTGCTGCAGACAGAAATACTCATCATGTTTAAAGTATTTTGACCGTGTATCTAATTTGACGAGTTTGAAAATGATCAACTATATGACAGGCGGTGCATTGCATTTCTAATCTATTCTAAATTATTTAATTTTCATCCTCCATCATACTAAAATACAAGGAACCTCACTCCTTTCTTACCGGTCCTCTAGTCGATTGAATTCGTGTCATCAAAAAAGATTCACAAAAATCAGAGTATATTAAAAAGAGGGGGATTTTCATCTTAAAATGATCGAAGAGTCACATCTATACATAATACTTGCACAAATCGGAAATAGGCCAAGTCCGTGGCAGCTCCTCTCCGCTCACGTTCGCAATCTTATACGCTCATTTTCTCATAAGGGCCGTAATCTCATACTAAATTCCCCATTCAACTTACAATGTGCAAGAATGTTCAACCATATCAACTTTCTTTAATATCATGTCAATAATAATGAACGAACTTGTGACTGCATATCTCCATGTGTCTAGTTGCCCTCCTTATGGCGTTATCAATGCATCAATAATTTGAATCTCATCTCAATAAATTCAATAGCGACTATGAATGCCATATGTGTAACGTCACGTGCGATAATAATTCTCATGTCATTCACTTGGGCTATTTTCCAAAAATTGTGTGCAATATCTATCATCAGAGATAGAATGAAACATTAGAGGGAGCTTCGCTTGCTGTTCTCAAGCACGGGGTACTGCTTTTGCTAGACATAATTCATTTGCATTATTCACTTGCTTGTTTTACGATGAATTGCATTGCATTATATGACTCCAAGTCCTCAGGGATCCCAAACTAGCAAACAATACGATCAGGAGGAAGCTTCTCACCACATGTTCCCAAACTCGGGATACTTCTTTGACCTATATACGTTCAATGTTTCATTTCAATACCATAATGCAAAATTTCTTCTTGTCTACAGCCATAAGGAAAGCCCATAACAATATCAACTCCCATGTGTCGATAGGACAATTATTAACAACAATTTAGTTGTCGCCATAGATACTCATAGCAATTATGGCTCAACTTCTAATTTCACTTGCAATATTCATCGTAGATACTCAAAGCAATACTCATCCAACTTCTAATTTCAATTCCAATATTTATCACATCATCGTCTTGTAGTTGGCCAGTTATTGAGCAATAGTGTAATCAGCATAGTTCTAAGCATAAACTTATTCCTTGAATGCACTGAGCTTGGCACAAGATAAACAACGAAGATATAGATGATATACTAACCGACTCTTTTTGCTACTTCTATTATTTATAAGCAAACTCGGTTGCCAATTACACGATTCCACATATTGACCTTCGTCTTGAGGTAATCCCANCTTCATTCCCAAGGTCGACTTCTTCTTCATTAAGATAACCTGCATTATATAGTAAAATAAAAATATCCAATTTGGTAAAAATATACACTAAACAAACCTGGTTGACCTTGACTCATCAATAAATCCATAAACGAAGACGATTCTCCTTGAGAAAATCCACTAAACGAATCCATCTCTAATCGAACAAAATTTTTATCAATTATTATCTATTTAAATAATGAATTAAACTTTATAGAAATTAAATGTACTAACATTATATAATAACATTATGAAATCAAATAATAACATAAATTAATCCATAAGATATATAAATATAATAAAAATAACAAATTAAAATCCTAAATATAAAACATTAAAATTAAATAAAAAAAATACTTACAAAATTATGGATGATTTGAATGAATTGGTAGTGGTGTGAAAATAATAGGGGAGAAGAGTTATATTTATAGAGGGAAAAAGACGGTCAATTTTGGCAAAGTAGAACGTCAATCGATTTTGCCAAAGTCGACCGCCCTTTCAATCAACTTTGGCAAAAGCGATTGGATTCAAAATTAACCGCTCGACTTTCGGAAAAGCGATTGATACCTTTTTTCCCTGATCGACTTTCCTAAAATCGAATCACCCCAAAAACCATGCCTCCTTCAAAATCGACCCTATTTTGCACAATAACCCCAACATGCCACGTGGGTCCTAAGAAAAATGAAAGTTGTTACGACATTCTGGGCACGTTACTGATTTTAAGGGTTCAAAGGCTGTTAGCGGTGTTAAATGGTAAGCGAGTAAAAGATACTTCAAGTATGTGAGATATATACAAATACAAGATCACGATAAAGGAGAGAAGCCGACTTTTAGATATTGGATTTCCAATGTTATGTTTCTCTTACCATTAGATTGCTAAATGTGATTTAACATCTGATCCGTGTTCAGATTGCTAATATCTATTGTAACGTGATTATTCTAGTTCAACTGTCGAGATCTATTTCTCATAGAACTGTGGTTTTTTCCTTTCCTTTTGCAAATTTCCACGTAAAAACTCGTGTGTCTTTACATCGCATCCTAAAAAAGTTATCTCTATGACAAAAAATATAAAAACCGATTTTGTGAATAGTATTTGTTCCAAAATCGTATTCTATCTAGATTGGTAGAATACCTCGCTTTACCGCACCTCAAGGATCTTGGCAGCAACATGTGCTCACAAGGCAACCTGATGGTGATGTTGACTACATAAGTGACACTGTGCTTCGAAGTTCTGATGAGGAGGAGATCATAAAACGAGAAGATGCTAGTAAGACTGGGTGAATTTTAATACACGTGCCTGGCTTACAGAGAATACACTCCGTTCGTGGACATTCCGGATGACTGGAAGGAACGTCCAATACGGGAGTTGACCCATGAGTCATAATCTCTGACATTGGATCAGAAGTTTGAACTTGACCTAGGGAGAAATGCCGAGGTTTTCTATCAGGCCATGGAAGCCCTAATCGGTAGAAGCTTGTATGGTAATTGGTGGAATAATATGCATCTCGTCTTTTTCGTCATACTGGTACGGGGGAATGTACGCAGCCTTGGGAAATTTGATGATCTCATTTTCAGAAGAAATCTGGTAGGATGTACCAGATCAGCCTTAATGCAACCCCGAGGGTTGTCTACCTAAATGAGATTGTGACCCGATTGGTCACGTAGTTTACTCTTAGCAATGCATGGGTATCGCAATGGTCTTTGAGGCCCTCAAGTGTCGTATATTTGTTGATAGACTACATGGAGATGACCTCACTTTGTTAAAAAACCCGCCATTCCGCTCTATTCAATCATCTGGCGATTTTATTTTGTGGTTCTCTGACTAGTTCACTCCTAATGTGGGACTGTCTTGAAGCCAAATGGAATTGTATGAACTGAGATACACTACTTCTCACATTAGTCTGCGTGCTTTCATGGAGAAATTAAAGAAATCGGCTCGTAGCATTAAGAGTGAGCTATAGAATAAGATCATTATCTTTCAGTAGGTGCTTGGTCCTTGTGGTCTCTTATTGAGTTTAGTGGAGAGCTATGCGTCACCGACTCTTCAATTTTTCATATTTTCCCGTGTCGAGTCGAGTCGGACTCTCCGGCTCTTGACACTTGACACAAAACGATGTCGTTTTGATTTCTTCCTTAATTTGATTTTTTTATTCATCGGAAACGTATCTTATGTGCTTTCACGACTTTGTAATGTTGTCGATCTACTTGTGAATTCTTCGTACAAGCGATGATGGATCAAAAAGTGGTTTTTTTGGGGGAGATGTTACAATCGACGAACGATATTCATTTTTTATAAGTTAAATTTTTTTATATAATGAATTGATAAATATTTGTAGTTTTAAACTTGACTTTATGCAATTTTCTACAAATTCTAACAATTACTTTTTTTAATTTTGCTTTTAATTAATATTATTTTATTTAATAATATGAGCCGAGTCGAAAATCTGACTCTTATACTCTTACCGAGTCGTGTTGAGTCGAGTCGAGTCGCTCGGACGAGTCAATGCCGTATAGGTGGAGAGCCCTCGCCCACCTTGGTACGACCATTTCAAACATCAAGGTGGATAAAACCCTTTGATTAGGGTTAATAAAGTCTCTCGGGAGCAACCCACCTTCTTGGGGCCTGAACAAGTTGAATCGGGTTTCTCCAAGGAAGCTTGGCAGATACACACGACTGGACCATGCTCAATACATATTTCTCCAAGGAAGCTTGGATTACTACAAATGCTGTGTAAGACTTAACCACTTCTCTGAGTAATGTTTCATATGATGCACTTGTCTAGGATTCTTTCTGCAGAGCTTCATTTCCCATCTCCACATACTGCCACATATATTGAGATCTTAAGAAAACTTTCATTTGCTTCACCCAAATATGAGAATTCATGCCATCAAACTTCGGACCACTTCATAGCATGGTTCCTTGCATCTCCATAGACTTCTTTGAACCAGTAGGTTCGATATCACGAAGGAAAAAGTAGGAATATAGGGGCTTGAGCTTTAACTTTATGTTTATGATTCTAGTGTTGTTTTAAGCATGCAATGTAATTTATAAACAACACTTGTTGAAATTGTTTTTCAATGATTGAAAAATAATCAAGCTACATTGAATGAACACCTACAATACATAAAAAATTGATAAATGTCATAATATTAAAAAGTGGATTCCTAGGCTTGAATTTTAAGGATTACGATATGCATTGTCTGATCTTTCATCTTTTAGTGTCATCAGCCATTCTGAATTAAAATGATCTACAATGGAACATTTTCAATAGGAGGCTCGCACGGAAAGTTGACTCTTGGGTCCCAGAGACGTTAACTTTTCCGGTCAAAAAGAGATAAGACCATGTTTACCATTTTCATTTAGTTTTTATCTAGATTGAAAAAAATCAAATAATGATTCAAACATTCTAAACGAATAGATCTCCACTATAAAAACCCCAACCAACAACACACCAAAATTTCTCTCAAGTAATGAAAAGAATGGTCAGTACACACCAAATGAAAATATAGAAAGCAATTCTCATGTGTCATTGCTTAATAATTTTCGGGCAGGGGAATATGTCAAAAACAAACAAAACTTTAAGGTACAAAGTAGCAGCAACATGGCGATATTTGACGGAACGGATAATAATGTGAGAATGAAAGTGTCATTGAAAAGATAAGGGTTTAGGGGGTTTAGTGATAATTTGGTCTTCTAATACATTTCATGAAAATTTCCAAAAAACTTCACTTGTATATGCTAGAACAAAAATATGTTTTCCCCATCCTCATTATTACAAGAGTCACCTTATAAATATTGTATTTAAATTTAATTACAGATTCATTTAAAATGCGATTTACTTATCAAAATACATTTTTAAGATATGTGTAGAACATCCACAAAATGTTTTTATACAAATATTGTATTAAAATTTAATTACAATATTAAATTAAAAATAAAAAATTTTGAATTGTAAAAGCATTGCAAATCTTAACCACCTAACGTTTTTTAAGATTTATGAATTGATCATTTTCTTTATTTTTGACATGCTTTATATCCTCTCTCTTTTTGTTACCTATGTTGAATGTTTTGACTAATATATCAGTTTCAAAAAACTTAAACTACTTAAGTTTTCAATTTGTCTAGGCAATCCATTGTCTCGGCAATCCACTATCGGACTTATAGTTTCAATTAACACAAAAATAAACTTAGTAATGTTCACAAATTGAGAACTAAACTAATAGTAGGCAAGTAAGCACACAATAGTAACCTCGCTATTAACTAAAACACTAAATAGTAGGATTAGAGATGCTCAGTTTCACAGTCGTCACTACGACCATGTTTATCACCAGATCTACGCAAGATCTGAAATCTTTCTTCATATCTATTTAGATCTAAAGAGTTCTCGTTAGTTTCTTAGTGCGTAAGCCTAAAACTCAAAAAAATTGTCAGTATATTTCAGGAACAAGTTTAACACACAATTTTACCTCAGTACCGAAACGTTCAAAGAGTATTATCACTCAGATCACAAACCAGGGGTTTAAGATGTGAGTCTAACAATCACATTAGTCGACTAGAGATTGTTCAAGTGGGTTAAGATAACCACTCAAGAAGCTCAAGAGATTCAAACGTTCAGCGTTAAGGAACACATTATTTCAGAGAGGGTCACAAACTCAAAAAAGCGCTCGGAAAGGCAAACGAGTCATGCGTCTTCAAGGGAGAAAACCTCAACTTGTATTCCTAGGCTAACTGCCTTACTGTTACTCAGGCCCAGACAAAGGAAGTGAGCTCAATTACAAGACCAATAGCCAATCCCAATTACATGTCCAATGCATTAGACGAGTATCTCTATTAACACTCTCCCCCTTTATATTTTTCGATCGTGATTTGTACCTGTAAACACCCGAGATGTACTTCCCATAAGGGGTTCAATCTCACTCACACTTAAGAGGGCGATAAACTCCTCCTTTATTCGAAAAGGTATAGCAGGAGAGCAGTGAACAATCACAAAAATATGCATAGTTCCAGGTAGAGATTTCTCCCCCTCAGTCCAAATGCGTAAGCTTCTTGAATGGGAGTATGTAAGGCCTCAGGAATAAAGGCGGTTAGTACTAAAAATTGCACATAGCAGTTTTCAATGATATACAACATACACAGGAATACATACATAATACAACCTCATGTTATATATATTGCAGTCCTAGTCCATGTGACAAATAAGCAGGTCCAATAAAATAAAAGAAGTTGGGTCTGGGCCCAACACAGAAATGAAGGGAAAGCAGTTAAAAAGGAAAGAATCAGTTGCCGTTGAAATCTTTGATATAAAAGGGAGACAGATTGATGAAGGAGTATGATCAAAAGAAATGAGTACCAAAAAGAACGAGAGAAGTTATCATTCTGCACTCAACAAGAACACAAGGCTAAAGAAAATTTCTTTGCATGTGAAGAAACACTCTACAGGAAAAGAAACCGGTTACAATCTAGATTAGATTGTTTTGATTGCACTTAACATCTGTATCTGTATATTTTCTTCTGTCTGATTTTAGCGAATTAGACCTGGTTTGGTCTCGAGGTTTTTCCACCGAGAATCTCCGGCTTTCCTCGTAAAACTCTTGTGTTGCTTACTTAACACAAATCTGAAAATTAAACGAACGAATCAAGAAGTGTATGTCTGGGAATCTACACTGTAATCTTGAGTGAACTTATCATCAGAGAAGAAACCTCAACAAAGTGGTGGCCTTATGCAAGGTCTTAAACCTGCGGAGAAAGAAGGAAATCAAGAAACTGAAGACAAGAAAGAATTAGCAGTTAAGAAAGAACCAGACAATTCAACAGTACATATAATTTCAGAAAACATATGGAAAAAATATTCAACTATGGCAAGTGATCTGGTAACAATGATCAGACTAACATCTGGAAATTATCCTGAGGGGAAAAACAGAATGGAAGACCTCTTGAACAGAAGATTAATGTTTGATCCGGTAGAATTTGGTGATCAAAGGTCAATTGAATACACAGCTGAAATGTGGAGAAAGATGCACAAGCAAACCTTAGGTTTTATTTGATAATGGATAGACTCATCTCAATATCATTATGTAAGTGGTGATCAATGCAAAAGTTTTGTGGGAAAAACTATCAAAAATGTACGAGACAAAAACCACACCATGCTAAGGATCTTTGCTACATAGACTTCTTGGAATGAGGTATAAATAAGGTAATCCATTGGCCGACTACATAGGAAAGTAACAAACCTTCTAGCAAAGGCAGACTTAAAGCTAGAAGAAAAATTCATAAGTCATCTACTTCTATACTCATTACCTCAATCTTGGGTACCTTTAGTAATGATACTTCATGGTTCAACACCTAAGGGGGACACAAATTAAAGGATATCAAGGAGCAGCTTGTCAGTGAAGAGTACAGAAGAAAAGATTATAAATCAGCTTATACAACAAAAGAAACTATGGCTTATTCATCTGAAAACAGAGGTAGAACAAAACAAATAAACTCTACTCCAAAGAGAGGAAAATCTAAACACAAGTCACAAGATAAAGACCATTAGAAAAGAATACGGAAAAATCAAAAGAAACAAGGGCTTGTTTTTGTTGCAAGAAGCTTGGTCATTCAAAGAAGGATTGTTATTTCCGTCTAAGGAATAACTCATATAATGCAAGTACAACTAACACCCATACAGCCACAGCAGAAGAGGAAGTCTTTTTATTGTCTACAGAAGAAGAAAGAAATGACTGCAAGGAACAAGTTGAATGGGTAGTAGATTTAGCTGCAAGTTGTCATGCCACGCCAAATAAGGATTTATTTTCAACATACATTGAGGGAATGTTGGGAAGAGTAAAAATGGGGACTGAAGCTTGTGTTGAAATTCAAGATATTGGAGATATAAATGTAACCACAAATCTAGGAACAAAGATGGTTCTGAAAGCAGTGGGACACATTCCAAAGTTAAGACAGAATCTATTGTCCATTTATGCCCTTGACCAAGAAGGATTGATTAGTACATTTGGAAATTGTCTAAAGGGTCATTGGTTATAGCAAATGGAGGAACAATGAACAATTTGTACAGAACAAATCTAAAGATATCTCTAGAAGCAATACACTCTGTCCAAGAATTTGAAAATTTGGAATTATGGCATAAAAGACTAGGACATCTCTCATAAAAAGGGTTGGAAGTTTTGAAAAAGAAAGAACTGATAAAAACTAAAGGAAATCATCATAAAGAGTCTGCGAAACTTGCTTGATTGGGAAGACACATAAAGTTAGCTTCAAGACATCTATGAAAACAAAAGAAAATATCCTGGAGCGTGTTTTCACAGATGTATGCAGTGTGGATATTGAATCCCAATGGGGAAGAAATATTTCGTGTCCTTTATTGACGATGCTTCAAGAAAAAGTTAGGTCTATCCTATCAATACAAAGGATGAAGTGATTGAATATTTCAAACAATGACTTCCTATTGTTGAAAGAGAAACAGTGGAAAAACTGAAATGTCTCAAAAATGATAATGGAGGTGAATATACTTCAAAAGGATTTGAATCCTACTGTTGCAGCTTAGTAATAAGACATGAGAAAACTATACCGAGAACTCCTCAACATAATGGTACAACTGAACGATTAAACATAACTCTATTAGACAAAGTTCGATGCATGTTGAAGACCTCAAAGTTAAATAAAGGTTTTTGGGTAGAAGCCCTTATTACAGCCTGTTATTTAAGAAACAAGTCACCTACATCAGCATTAAACTTTGAACTTCCAGAATGAAAATCGCTCGAAAAGAGACCAAGCTATGCATATCTAAGAGTTTTTGGCTGCAAAGTGCTAGTGCATATATCGAAAGAAGGAAGGAAGAAATTGGATGATCATTCCTACGAAACTGTGTTCCTAGGATACAGAGAAAACAATTTTAGATATAAGATATGGAATCCAAAGACTAAGAAGACCTCTAGATCAAGAGATTTGACATTTTTTGAAAAAGAAACAATTGAGGAAATTTCAGAGGAAGAAAACATGGAAAAGAAAAACAAATTACAGTGAATATACCTCTAGTCTTATCAAGAGCAGAAACAGGAAATCAAGGAGAAGAACCTGCAGAATCTGAGCATGATTATCTTCCGGAATATGAGAACCAACAGCAAGAATCTGAGATGATACATGAAACAGAAAAGCTAAATGATAATGAGGAAGGAACATAGCATAATATGCACTTGAGAAGATCTACAAGAGAAAGGAAACCATGTTCAAAATTTTCTCAAACGGACTACACCATGAAAATTGAGAATGGAGAACTAGAAAGCTTTCAAGAAGCTATCACCCATAAGAACAGCAAGGAATGGAAGAAATTATCAAGGTCCCCTACTCCTCAGCTGTAGGAAGCCTAATGTATCTAAGTGTGTGCACCATACCAGACATTACTCAGGCAGTTTCAGTGGTAAGCAAATTTCTAAATAATCCGAGAAAAATACAATGGGAGACTGTCAAGAGGATTATGAAATACCTAAGAGGAACAAGCTCTCAAGGACTGCAGTTTGGAGGAAAGAAGACTCTAAGCCTATACATTTTTTCAGATTCTGATCTAGCATGAGATTTTGATACCAGGAGATCTACATCAGGATACATAGCAATTATGAATGGAGGGGGATCTCATGGCAGTCAAACTATAGAAAAGTGTGGCGCTATCGTCCATAGAAGTAGAGTACCATGCATTAACCGAAGCTGGAAAAGAGGCAGTCTGGCTAAAGAGGTTCCTAAACGAACTAAATATAATTGAAGTGAAACAAACAGTCTATTGTGACAACCAAAGTGCAATAGAACTGAGCAAGAACAACACTTTTCATGCAAGGTCAAAACACATAGACATAAGACTTCATTGGATTCGAGAAGCTGTAAATACATGAGAGATTCTGATAAGGAAAGTACATACCGAAGAAAATTCCGCAAATTTTTATTAACAAGACAGTGACCACGAACAAGCACCAGCTCTGCTCCTCAAAGGCAGGGCTTTTACACATTCAGCTGTAAAGAAGAAAAGAATCACGTGAACTAGGGCTGAAAAAAGGGGGATTTGCTATATATATTTTAGTCCTAATCCATGTGACAAATAAGCAGGCCTAATAGAATAAAAGAAATTGTGTCTGGGCCCAATACAGAAATGATGGGAAAGCAGTTAAAAAGGAAAGCAGTTGCCGTTGAAATCTTTGATATAAAAAAGAGACAGATTGATGAAGGAGTATGATCAAGAGAAAGGAGTACAGAAAAAAAAGAGAGGAGTTATCATTCTGCACTCAACAAAAACACAAAGCTGAAGAGGATTTCTTTGCGTGTGAAGAAACACTCTACAGGAAAAGAAATTGGTTACAATCTGGATTAGATTGTTTTGGTTGCACTTCACATCTGTATATGTATTTTCTTCTGCCTAATTTTAGTGAATTAGACATGGTTTGGTCTCGAGGTTTTTCCACCAGGAATCTCCGGTTTTCCTCGTAAAACTCTTGTGTTGGTTACTTAGCACAAATCTGCAAATTAAAAGAACGAATCAAGAAGTGTATGTCTCGGAATCTATACTTCAATCTTGAGTGAACTTATCTTCAGAGAAGAAATCTCAACACCTTAATGGTCACGAAGATTCAAAAATGAGCACAACAGAACACATACAAATTCAAACCAGTCCAAGCACGCAATATACACATATCAATGGTAGGCAGAAATTAATTCAACACACAACATTAAGAACGCAACATTAGACCAAGTTCAGTACGTAATGTAGAAAAATATGCAAAATCAATCGGTTTAGTCAAGATATCGACAATTCGTTCTTTTGAGGGAACAAAACTTACACAAAAGGTTTCATTTTCAACTAGGTCTCTTTCAAAGTGATGACTAATTTCAATATGTTTACTTCTAGAATGTATACTGGGTTTGTTGCAAAGTTAATTGCACAAATATTATCGCAAAATATGGGTACAATCCCAATATAAATTTTAGAAATTCAAGAGCATTTTTCTAGATTACTACATACCCAAGGGGCTGAAGAAATACAAGCGGGCCGAGTTCGACAAACTAACACGGGAAAACCGCACAGTGATGGAATGCATGCACGAGTTCGTGGAACTGGGGAGGTACGCCACAAAGATGATGGGGAGCGAACAAGAAAAGATGCACCGATTCACCGAGGGACTGAACAAGAGGGTCAGACTAACGATGTACGGCCGCGACGACGAGGATTTCTCGAGCCTTGTAGCAACTAGGGTCCGGGTGCACGGAGGAATGCGGAGAATGGGCATCGAATGCACGAACGGCCCAACAAGGACGGAGGTAAAAAGTCGAGGAGACTGGAAAGAAAAAGCCAGTTCGGAAAGCTTATGATTGGCGCAGGGACCACGAATCGGTCCCCTCTATGCCAAATGTGAAAGGAATCACTTCGGGGAGTGTCGGGCGGGAACTAACAACTACTTCAAGTGTGTCCAGGAGGGACACTTTGCTCGAGAGTGCCCAAAGAGGAGGGAAATGGATACGGGGTGACCAAGAGTAGGATGAGGGAAAGGGTCATAGGGAATGACCAGGTCTTTGCAGTGAATAAGGAACAAGCTTCTGAGGCCAAAGACGTCGTAGCAGGTACACTACCTATGGACGGTGATCTAGTCTAAAAATATTTTGGGTATTTATTTTTAGATCAGTCTATTTTTAATTACTCGAAATTAAGTTGTTATGAGGACACGAGCGATGTACGAGGTTGGGCCCACAATGTGTGAGCTTACGTCCTCGGGAGAGAGAAGCTCTACCTTGGTTTTCACTATAACTTTGGCAAATACAAGTACAATGATATGACAATAGTAATCAAGGTGAAAACGGCCCAGGAAACGATCAAAAGCACTCTGCCGCGCCGGGAAGAGGGGAAGTCGCGAGTTGTGGTCAATATCTCGCGACTACTGGCGATCACACGCGAGTGATCAGTAAACAGGCAATAAACTCGCGGTCGCGTCCGATTGGGCGCGAGTGAACAGTAACAAGCAATAAATCTGCAGTCGCGTTCGACTGGACGCGAGTGAACAGTAACAGGCAATAAATCTGCAGTCGCGTTCGACTGGACGCGAGTGAACAGTACGGTTGCGTTCGACTGGACGCGAGGGAACAGTAACGCAATATCTGCACTCGCGTTCGACTGGACGCGAGTGAACAACAACGGCAATAAATCTGCACTCGCGTTCGACTGGACGCGAGTGAACAGTGCAGGCAGGTAAATCTGTGGTCGCGTTCAACTGGACGCGAGTCAAAGATGAAGTTCTGCCTTGGGAAGCGTGATAAAAGTCCGAATCCCGTCCAAGTGCACCGGACCTTGTATTTATAGAGAAATCCAGCCCAACTCCACTTGCTTGAGCCCATAAGCCTAGTTTACTCCACTAAGCCCAAAATAATTAAATATTATCCAATTATAATATAATAAATTCCATGTTGATCCCAAGTTTCGGGAACCAATCCCGGACAAGATATTAGCCGGAAATACGATTAGAAAATTCCCGAAAACCTCGTATATCAGTTATTTGCCTCCAAATAGTGAATACGCAGCCGCATAACATCATTGCACCCGACCGGTGTGCTCCCGGGTGGCAAATTACGAAAATACCCCTGGCCCAGTCCGGGGCCGAAATAGCCCAAAACATCTCAAAACACTAACACAAGCTTTAAATGGGGCCCAGCGAGCCAGAATTGTGAGAATATCACCTGAGAATGCCTTGCGATAAAATATGAAAATACCAAAAATACCATATAACCACGTCGGACGAGCCCCGGGTAAGGATAAACACAAGAGAATATACCCGGGTAATATCAATAGTCCCCTGGTTTTCAGATTCAGAGTCTGAGTCGTAAACCATATATCAACAGCTCGTCCCGAAAGCCGATTATCGTTCTGGAGCCCC
>RWGZ01000687.1:0-10415 GCA_009725065.1 Utricularia reniformis
TAAAAATTACTGGTACAAGATAAATTACCTGCCACAAAATACAGAGCATGGATTCCATTTGATTTCTAGCAACTGAATCACCAATGAATGCTAGTGTTTTGTTTCTCATCAGTTTCAAGAACAACTTGGGATCAAACCTAGGGAGATCACATTCAGAGGGTTTCCATCTCCAGTTCTCATAATCTTTATTTGGTCTTCCATTCCCCTGACAGTTCTGCATCTGCGTTATAATTGGACATGAGTCATTTTTGTACAATGGTCCAGCTGAATCATATACCCATTTTCCATGATAAAGATCACAATCTGCAACGTAATTGACACAATGCATAACCAAAGTCAATGAAAAAGCCCGCAAAACACCCAGATTTTTGCCAGTTATGTTAGGAAAAAATCAGATTCTGGAATTACGAAAATCTCTCAACACTTTTATTTTTTTACCTTATACCTTGATAATATCTTAGCTAAAGTGCAAGGTGATCTAGTCATATAACAAAAAAATCCAAGAACAAACACAAGTACTTTTCAATAACCAAGCACATTACCTGAATCAGTAATTAAAGCAGGGTCCAATTTGGTATTGGTAGTAGAAGCTGATGCCTCCACCCTCTCTACAGATTCTGATGGATTAGAATTGGAGAAAACTGACTCACTCCCTTGTTCACTATAAGCTGAGCTTTGATTGACAGCTCTTTCATTCACCTTCAAAAACGAAAGATCATCTTTTGAATTCCCAGATTCTAGCTGCCTCGTATCTGACAAATGCTCCTCTTGCAAACTATCATTCTGGGTATTTTTAATTACATTTCCCATCCTATCTACACTGAATTCAGCAGATTCAGAACCATATTTCACAGAATCACGAGTACTGGGGATAGCATTGAAAACTGTTAAATTTGAATTCCCAGCCTCTATAATGGGATTGGATTTGTTACCAAAATCCGTAACTGAGTAACTGAAGGAAGCCTCTGGGTGAACAATAACACGTCTAGAGATTAACAAGAATGAAGCAAGAAGTAAGAAAAAACCAAGCCCTCCAGCTAGAGAAATAATGGATACGAAGCTTTTGGGGAAGGAATTTTTAGACCATTCTTTTGAAGGAAGTGAATTCATGGCTTACTCTTCTTATCTCCAAAGAAAACCGCTTTACATTAACCAAATTTAGGAATCAACCGTCAACAATACACATAATCTCTAACAAAATAATATTGCTTCTCCAGTGCCAGCATGCTTTACCAGCAACTAGACATGAAAAACACTGCTAACTAAGCAAAAATTGCCATCAACAAGAACTTGAAAGCACCATCCAATAGCAACGAACAGAAAAAAGTCCACAAGAAAAATCTATGCAATGATTACCATCCAGTGTGCAGGAATCGCAAACAAGAGATCATCATTCGTGTATTTCATAAACCCAAACTTGTAATTACTTCATTTTCTCAAAAAGTGGCAAAACTTCCACTAGAACCCCACAACATTCATCCAAAACTCACCCTTCAAACCCGAGAGATAAAACCAAAACTTCACGTAATAATCAAATGGGTGTCTTGCAATTTTTTTAAGAAGATGCAAATTCAAGAATCACAGCAAAAACAAATGCCAACCCGATTCCCAATTGACAGATCTAAGTCCGGAGATTAGAGAAAAATCGATGGGAAAACAAAGGATTAACCGCCTGGATCTACGGTGTCCGTGGGTGAACAAGTGACTAGCACTCGATAAATATAGAGTTTAAGACGTCATCAAGGCCAAAATCTAGTAAGGCAACCTGATAATTTACAAAAATTTTAATAATCAAAACGATTAACACAAATTAATTTCATTAATAAATGATTGATATAAATTACCGGCTTTAATACAAATTGTCTCCCGTGATCTTAAGAAAATCTCGAATGAATTATTGTATATATTATTTTGAATTATACAATAAAATTAGAAACAAAATTGGAATATAGAAACCATATTATTTTGAATTACAGTCTAAATAAAATTCCCAAGAGTTTATACTATCTCTGTTGATAAAATGGTTAAACTTGTTAATATAAGAAGAATGGATAGTGGATTATGGAGTTGGTCGAAAATACTAGGAGAGTTTTCGAGAGAGATTACTGGTTCACAAAAGAGTAACCTCTTACTTCTTTTAGCATCACAGTTTATCAATATTAATAGAGTTGATACTCCATATTGAACTAAGATGAATAATAGATATATATGCAAAAAGGTCTATTTTACACCGGAAAACTATAGCAATATTCAAAATGCTAACTTTCGTAAAGATTGTTGGAAATAATGGTAGCCTAAAAAAATTAAAATATTTTTATGGCTAATATTGAAGAAAGTCTCCCCACAACCAAGCTTTTGTCAATTAGAAGAATCATAATAGGTCCTTCGACGTGCCCAATGTGTCTAAATGATGAAGAATCACTAGGGCATTTATTTTGGGATTGTGAAGCTTTTACATTAATATGGACGGAATTTTAATTATGGTGAAAACGCAACGGACATTCATGTCTACCTAATACATGGAGATAAGTTATGATATTGGTACAAAAGAAGATAGTAAACAATCCGACGAGAAAGATCATGAAATTCTCCGTTATAGTCTTATTATGGAAACATTGATACATGAAGAATCATATATTATTCAATAATTTGAGAATAACTGATTCTAATTGTATATTAATAATTTAGTTTTATACTTTTTAGAAGCTCAAGAATAGGGAAAAGATCGTTATACTTCAAATATCAGAATAGATCCAAACCATTTGTGAAGCAATTCTAAACGCAACTAGCTTACTATAAAATTTGTACTTTGATTTGAGATTAGTTTTTGGCTGATCTAAAATGATTTTAATAAAATAAAATCTCTCTTAAAAAAATATTATTTTTGAATTATAAATAAAATATAAATATAGAAAAGGTATTGGAATATAATGGGCCAGATTTTGTAACAAAAAGCCCAATTAGAGAGGAAGTTAGTTATAGCTTATCCCCGTGAACCATTCAGTGGAGTGTGTTTACCACAATATCATCCATCTATCGTATGTGGAGCTTTTCGAAGATTGATAAGCCACATCCATTACATGACATCAATGTCGTCTCTTACTTGGATCGCCGTCGGCGGCCACTTTTACGGCCAACCCACTTCATCCGTCGTTGCTCCGAACCGTAGAATGGTGGCGGTGAGGGCGGAGTCTATCAACTTGGGTATTCGTAAGACTGAAGACAAAGTAGTGGACTCTGTCGTCGTCACTGAACTTGAAAAGCCCGTTACTCCCTACTGCAGGTTTACAATGAGAATAGATATATTTTTTACCTCTCGATAAGAGCTACTGGATCCCGATTTGGTGATACAAGATATACGTCTTTTGCGGTTGTGTCTGCATCCTAATTTCTAATCTTTGTTTCGAATAGTTCGACTAGAGACTTGGGTAAAATGGATTTTTTCTGGTGGGGAAGTTCGATTGCATCATGTGTTGAATAATCCTTTTGATGCAGTAATCACCATGTCTGAAATTGATATCGTTCGGTTCAGCTTTTGGGTTGCCGCTAAATTTCTTAATTGAGACATGGTATTTGCTTAAATGTCTGAAATGGTAGAATGAGTATTTATTGGATGGGAAGTTACAGTTGCCCATATACAGTTGTATCTAGAGAGGTCTTGCCTTTCTGATTTTATGATTACTCATTGATTTTCTTCTTGTCTCTGGTGCAGGTGCTGGAGGTCTGGGACGTTTCCTCTATGCGACGGAAGCCATGTAAAGCATAACAAAGCTACAGGAGACAACGTTGGACCTCTGCTTTTAAAGAAGCAGTAACCGATGAGCAAAAGAAGCCGTCCGTTAAGTTGTTCCTTTTCAAGGTTACTTGGAAATTGCACCCTTTGTTTTGTCCCATGGATTCTCAATAGACAAGTATGAACTATGAATGAACTGGACAAAATTTTAATGAAGGATGGAGATTCTTGTACATCAAGGCTGTATTGATATGACTACTACGATTTCAGGGCAGTTTTACAGATTTCCATGGGAGTTGGAGCATCCCAATGTTGAGTTGTATTCTTCATCTTCTCAAATTCATCAACACAGCTACTCATATTCAACCTTCCAATTCCCTTTCTGATTTCTGCATTTTTCTCCCCAGCAATCCTATCAAACACCTCCTCCCATCCTTTCTCCAACTCCCCCTCTGCATCGCAAAGATCGATCCGATCACCACCCCACCCCATCGCGTTCCACCATTTGTACCAAATGTTGGTTGCCGATTGGGTGCAAGAACCGGTGCAGATAGCTGTACATGGCCTGCAATAGGACCCATTGAGTGCGCCATGGCTCGACATTGCCACAACAGGAACGTAGTACTTCCATGGAGGGAAACCGAATTCCCGATCCGTGACAATGCAAAATGGAACACTTGTGGTGGTAAATGGGACATTATGTGTTGTGAGTTGAGCCTTGAAAGCACCTTCAGAGTTGAGTCCAATCAGACCTGCTTCGTCTAGTAGAGGGATCAAAGATAATCGCGACAATGCGATCAATGAAGTGTTGTAATCACCAATCCCAAACCGATCATTCAAGCCACCATAAGACGAACCTAATGGAACAGTATATTTACCAACATTGAAACTATCCATTCCCAATGGTTCAGACCAAAATCCGTCAAGGCGAGTTCGAATGATCCAATCATACGTGAAATTATACTTATTTTGGTGAGACTTGATCATGTCTAAGCAACCTTCTACCATGTTGAAGTACTGCAACAACCCCTGCTTCCAATACAAAATAATGCCATTTTTTATATATTATCTATTCAAATAACACAATAATATTATATTTTAATACTCGAAAATTTAAGGTGGAGTGGTAGGAGGGGCACCAACATAATAATACATTATAGGTGAAAGATATAGCATTAATTATTAACCAAATTAGACGATAATTATGTTGTGAAGTTACTAAACTACCCACACCAAAAGAAGATGAATGAAAGAAACCCAGTAACTGACAAATATGAATCAATGCATGGTGTCGGTAGATGAACCTGAATGCCTTTTGGGGAGCCGCTGGACGTCAGAACTCTGATAGCCGACTCTGTTTCCGGCAACGGTTCCTCGTTAAATACCCGGACAGTGGCAATTCTCGGCGCGTCGTTCAATAAAAAAAGCTTGTATGAATTGGAATCCAAAATGGTATTTAGAAAAAGATCAGAATTGGGATAAACACGAAGAAGTTTATCGACGATGGATGGACCAGTGAGTTCAAATCTCCGAGGACCTCCAACTAGACAGACAGCTATATTCGACTCAGTAATCAGACGCGACGCTTCTGCGGTGTCGTAGGAAGTGAATCTCAAGGGAACCAATTTGGCGAATGAAGCGGAGAGAAAAGATGAAGAAGACGAGGGCAATGAAAAGCAGGCTAGAAAAGTAACTGAAATAAGGATGATGGGAAGCCTGAAATCATGACCGGAGAATACTTTATGAAACGGCGCCATGATCTTGGTCTGAATCTTCATCTTGCTGGCTTTCAAGGAAATGTAGAAGAATTGCGAGTTTTAATAGCAGAGGCGTGGACCTTTGACAATTTTGTATTTAATTTAGGTTGAGTTTTAAATTATTGAACATTCCTATGCTTAGTGATGCAACGGTTATTTATTTAGCCATTCTTAAAATCAAGCCAACCGCAATTTTTGTTAGAAATTGATTTGTTTTGTAACAATTCTCATGAGTTATCTTCAGCAGTATTAAATATTTAAAATATATTAAATTGAAAAGTATTGGCAAAAAATAAAAGTTATTTTATGAAAGTAGTTTCCATATATGGGACAAGCAACCTCCTTTCACACACTAATGCGTTGCATTAATCTTAATTTAATATTTTCATTTGTGGAAAATTAGATAATATTAGGTACTGGTGACTAGTGAGGATTAAACACTAAAAAAACAAACAGTAAAACACCATAAATGTAAAAGATAGCATAGTAGTGGGAGAATATCGCAAAATATGATGAATGATCCAAAAAAATTCCATGTATTTATAAGGGATGGAAACTATGTTTTTTATATCTTACAACAATTAACATTATCTTCAGTAAACTCAAGACAATAATCTTGTTGGTTTTATGAATAGAATATTAAAAACACAATAGAATCGTCTAGTGTGCACAAACTTCCATACCATAAAATTCACCAATTATCATATAATAATACAAATTTTTTTAGTATGCATGAATATAAATAAAATTTAGAAATATGAAAATATAGAATTCAATTAATCAAATTAATAAAAAAATAGTGGCATCATTCATTTATTTCAAGAACCACAACTAAATGCTACTTTACAAATTAATAATTATTTTATAAATAACAAATAACGTAACACTAACTTTACATAAATCTAATTATTCGTTATTATTTTTCAAAATGACTATGAATAATGAAAAATGCAAATACAATAAATACCAAAACCACAATATAGAGATTCATAACTTTATTTCAAAGTAAGTTAGAAATAGAAGTGGAAAACAATATGAAGATAATATAAGGATAAGAAAAAAGGATAACAAGAAATTAGAATCGATAAATTTCATAGAAATTAAATAAATACATGTTCATAACACAATCTCATAGAATTTTGCTTTGTTGTTCAAATAGAATAATGTATTTTTGTGAGTTTATGAAGAAAGAGGATATTTTTGTATTTTAATACAAAAATATGAAAATATGAAGTCAATAAACCAATCTACGAATATCATTATTATATTTAGATATAATATATTTCTCTAACTGTCGTCATAACATAAAATGTAATAATCAAAGTTGACTTTCACAAAATATACAATCCATTTTTTTAATCTTTACCTTTTGTTTTTTCAAATATTTTATTTGAACCCATACTGTCTTTGAAATGTAGTTTTTAGTTTGTATTAACAAGATTTTCTCAATTATGTTGTTTTGGACCATGTGTTTAATTGGGCCGTGCCTGGGAGCATCCGTAAGCCTGTAAGCGCTAGCAGATTCCAGAAACACCTCTCATTCTACACTTTCATTTCTTCCTTCTTCAAATTCATTCATTTTGTTCTCAATCGAATGAATCTTGTTTATCAATTAGCATCATGGGATGCTACAGAAGTTCATCAAGATTGATTTCCGACGCTTTTCGCAGTTGTGCCTCGAGAGCAGCACTATCTCCCAGAAAACCCATTCGCGAATTTTATTCTCGAAACATTTTTCACTCCTTTTCTTCAGTTTCTAGGTTTTTTGGATCAAGAGCATCTAAAAATATTCAGCCGGTTTTCAGAAATCCATTATTGCTACATAATTGGAAGCAAATTCAGCGACAAAATTCTTTTCTTGATGGGGCGAAGAGATTTTACTACGTGGACAGGAATCAAGTTCGTCACTTTAAGCCCACGGGATTCAGTCGATGGGTTCAGAATCCAAGAATTGTTTTTATTGTAATTCTGGTGAGTGCGGGGGCTGTGATCACCATTTACTTTGGGAATCTGGAAACTGTTCCTTACACAAAACGAACGCATTTTGTACTTCTGTCCAGGGGTCTTGAAAGGCAGATTGGAGAAAGTAACTTTAAGCAGATTAAAAACCAGTTCAAAGGCAAAATTTTACCTCCCCTCCATCCCGACAGTATAAAGGTCAAGAGAATAGCGCATGATATAATTAATGCTTTGCAGACGGGTTTGAGAAAAGAACAGGTTTGGAGCGATCTACGGTACTCACCGGAGATACCGAGCTTGAGTCAGGCGGAGGTTAAAGCCCATGATACTGTTAAGGAATTGGGTACCAAGTATGTGGAGGGAGTGGATTGGCATAAGGAGGAGGAGGTTCTTGATGATAATTGGGTTCAGCAGAGCAGAAAAATTGGGCAAGAGAAGGGGAAAAAATCTGAGACTGCGCATTTGGAAGGGTTGGATTGGGAGATTATTGTAGTTGATCAACCTGTGGTCAATGCTTTTTGTTTACCGGGCGGTAAGATTGTTGTGTTCACTGGTCTGCTTAAGCATTTTAGGGCCGACGCTGAGGTTGCAACCATTGTTTCACATGAGGTAATGCTATGCTATAAAGGTATTTGAATTTTGCAGGGACATCCCACATTTATTATATAATAAAACCAGTGGTTTTTTAATGTGATCTAGCTCTAAAAACTTTTATTATTGTTATTGGGATCTAGCTCTAAAAACTTCAATAGATATTTGTTTCAATTTTGTATGCTGATCAAAGTAGTGCATTTTGGTTTGCAGGTCGGTCATGCAGTTGCGAGGCACAGTGCAGAGCAAATATCCAAAAACCTGTGGCTGAATATCTTGAAGTTGATTCTTTACCAGTTTTTCATGCTTGATTTCGTGAACACAATGTCAAATCTCTTCTTACAACTCCCTTTTTCTCGGAGGTGAATTTTGATTGTGGATGTGTTGAAAAACTGCGCCAGTCTTTTTGATGTATCAAAATCTGTCTCTTTTTGAAACTTGGCAGGATGGAGATGGAAGCAGATTACATAGGACTATTGCTGCTAGCATCAGCGGGCTATGATCCCCGAGTCGCTCCTCATGTTTACGAAAATCTGGGGAAGATTACTGGTGATTCTGCATTACTAAACTACCTCTCAACTCACCCTTCAGGCAAAAAGAGAGCTCAAACTCTGTCACAGGCCAAGGTAATGGAAGAGGCACTCAGCATATACAGAGAAGCTGTGGCTGGCCGCCGAATAGAGGGATTCCTTTAACCCATCTACTTTTAACTTTCACAACACAATTGCTTTGTTTGTAATTTAATGTTGCAATATAATTTAATGTGTTAGTCTAGTAAAGATTGTAATAATCACTACGATATGAATAGGGATCATTGAAAATGGTTCTTCAGATACACTCAAAAATCTGCATTTAAAAATTATATTATAAAATTATACAATAAATTCAATATATAAATCTCCAATGCTCCATTGATTAAAATCGAAAACAACTAAACTGTTAATTTAAGGGCGAATGCTGAATGTTAATAATTTTGGGCTGATAACTTCTGCCAAGTCTCCACGTTGGCCCAATTATTCTTATCAGTCATCCTCTAGCTAAAATTTATGACTTCGGCGATTTTGGAGACTGATACGCCGTGATTTGGTTCTGATGGCCGGAAGTCCAAACCAAAATGTGGCTCAGTTGTTACTTCCGGAGATCGGGCCGGATGGTCTTGTCCGAGAATCTCCGGTGATTGCCTACACTGAGAAGGTCTGTTTTATGCTTTAAATCTTTTATTGAGTTCCATTATAGATTGCGATCGGCTTTGATGAATCTTTTTTGGTTCTTTTTTGTTGTTGCATCTATTTTTAGGTCATCGAAGAAGAGCAGCTTAAATTGAGGAAGTGCGTTGACTTTTGCTTCTTCTCGAGTATTTCTTTTATCGCTGCTTTGTATTAGTTTTGTTTGGCTTCACTATCTACACCTTATTTCTAGGTTTTTCTAGTTCCAACATATGAGTAGTGTCAAATTTGCACTAAAAGGAAACATAGTGCATTATAGTGTCACTTGTAGACTTGTAGTCTAAGATTAACTACTCTGTTCCTATTGATGATGCCTTGAGGAGTATAAAATACCAGATCCTTCATATCAATACACGAAATGTAAGACCTTCAACTTCATAAATTACTTCTCTTTTTCACATAGTTACATCGAAGAAAATTATTCCAAGATTCGTGATGTTGAACGGGAATTAGCAAATCTCACCATGGATATGAAGCTTACTTCGGGACCAAAGAAAGCTGGTATGCTTTAAATGTTTCCAAAATCTAAATGTGGTTCTCTTCAATGTCTCCATGATCAGTTTTTTTTTTGTTTTAATTAGCACTTGAGCTCATGCGCAAGAAAATTGAAGCATCCACAGAGAGGATTCGTGCAGCAAAGTTGAAAGAAGAAGAAGCAAAAAAGGTAGAAAACTTTACAGCACAATTGACTATCTATTTTCTAAGTGTAATGCGCTTGATCACCTATCTATTTTCTAAGTGTGTATTGACACTCTGTAAACTTTCTATTGCATCATCTGATATCTAGATATGGGAATCAGCTGCGCAGACTGTAAAGGATGAGGAGGCTGCTAAACAGAAGCTTTGTGATGATCTAAACAATCTGGTAAATATAAGCATTTACGTATCCATGAACTATTTTGTAAGGAAATGTTCTTGATTAGTGTATGTACATTGTACATACATTTTGTCATCTCAATGCTTTACAGGTTACGGAAAGCAGTAATTTTCAGTTATCTAGATTGGAGGAGCTGAAACGACGGCTAGTCGCTTTGAACCCTACTAGGTCTTCCATTTCCAATCCCTCGGTAATTCCATTAAACTCCTTTTCATTATATGTTTTCATTATTTCTGCAATATCTAAATAAGCCTTGTACATGAGCTGAGATG